>VZRU01019216.1:30015-149921 GCA_013398155.1 Pedionomus torquatus
TTCTTAAATTTTTATTTTATTTTATTTTTATTTTTTTATTGCGAGTTTAGCACAGAATTCTTACTGCCATGGTTTGGTGATGATAAAGGAAAAAAAGAGATGGTTTGTGATCTGTGGGAGCCCTCCGGACCCAAGCGGTTGTTTCCCAGGGTCCCCACAGGAGGGGGCGAGGAGGAGGGGGGCTGCTCTACAGAGACCAAGCATCAGGAGCCTGGGAACACTGCAAGAGGGCAAATTTAAGATGTGGGTGGATGGGTAGAAGCAGTTGGTTTGGGGTTTGTTGGTTTTTTTTTTTGAGATGAAACCTAAATGGTTTGCTTTGTAGACTCAAAGATCTCCCCATTCATTGTCTTGAATGGGGACATCAATATATTTCCATCTATAAAGTGGGAATAAGGTTTAATCCAACGGGACATCAATTTGGTTTTGGTAACTGTCTTTTCAGATGCTACGTGTTCTGTGCATCCGCACAACCTTTAGGGAGTAAGGGGTTGCTGTTCTGGGGGAAAGAGGGATGTCTGGCATGTGTGGATGACTCACGCCTGTGTTGTCAGAGCAAGGGAACAAATATTTTCAAGCTCTTAGTTGTCAAAGCATTAAGGAGGAGTGTTTGCAGTGCTGCATACAAGAATTGTCACTGTTACAGTCTTGGAGGCAATTTAAGAGCAGCTTGGAAGTGCTACGAAGAATAATAATTGAGATTTTTATAGTGTATGATGATCTATATAAATCAGTCCAAGTTTCCTACAATCACCTGTCTTTGAGGAAGATTAACATTGACATGAAAACACTTTATTTTAAGGAACGTTTTGAGAAATAATATTTTAGTGTATTCTGTATTTTTCTTTCATGTGTACATTTTTACTGTTCTCAAATATGCAATTTAATCATCAAGCATCAATTTATTTTTAAAATTGAATTTATTAGTTTTAACACACTGTCATCCATCCTTTATTAGCTAATTTAAAAAGAAACCTCGGTGTGTGGAATGGAAATTAGCTCTAATTTCATCCTTCATGGAATTAGTATTTAGCAGTTTCCCCAAACCTGTGTGTTTGAGATGGAGAGACTGACAGCTAGATTTGAGCCATTTCTTTAAAAGAGATTCTTGAGACCTTCCCACTGCACTGCTGATTTTCCCAGTAGGTTTATCTGTATTTGTATTGATATAGTAGATATATCAATATCTATATGTATATATACATACAGATACTCTCTTCCCAACCTTGCCTCAGGATTCAGCTCTTTAAAAATGGAGTGAATTTTTTTTTTTTTTTTTTTTTTTCCAGTATGTGAGGAAAAAATGGCTGAATGGGGTTATGACAAGATTGTGTGTTGAATTCAAATCATAGAATCAAGTAGTTCAGAGGGAAGGTACATGCCAGTGAGAGAAATTCCTATCGATATTTCTGCTTTGCCAGGACATGTTCTTAGGAAGGAATTACATTTAGAAGCAGAGAGCTTATCAGTCTGTCCTTGTAACGTACTCACCAATGTCATGAACTTCATATATGGAGATAGAGTTGTTCTAATTTTAGGACTAGGCAGTAGGGAAAAAAAAAAGCATATTTTAAAAGAAATAAAAACAGTATTCAGTCATTGAAAGCGTTGATATTATCTGTGTCATCATGAAAGAGCTTAAAAATTACAATAGGATCAGCTGCTACAGATATTTTGGCTGAGGTATATTTAATAAGTGTCTTGTGGGGCTCCCCATTGTTGTGTGTTTCAGCCGAACGATATTTCCTATAATTCTAATCATTTTGGACAGGAATTTTTTTTTTTTTGCACAGAAATAAAAAAAAAAAAAATTCTTTGCAGCCCTCGTTACTAAACAGCTTGGACAAAGGGCCCAGCCTGTGCTTGAGTTCTTCAAAGGCAGCGTTAGTTTGTTTTTCCAGAAAAATCTTTATCTTTCTCAGTGAAAGTCAAATCAATATATCACTGGTAAAACACTAAGCTGTGTCTCACCAAGGTGTATTACTCAAGCTGAATGTGAATTCTTGCATTAGCCACCACAAACAAGCCAAATGATTTGGAAGCCCCACAGCGCGCTTGGTTTTTTTTCAGCAGCCACCGTTAAAGCCATTTTATGTCTTTACATTCTATATTTTTATTTCATATGCGTATATTTTCTTGTCGTAGCCGTAACGGTTTCAAAAGCTCCTCAAGAGCAACAGTGAAATTACTTTCATGATTTGTTCTTTCGGTGTGCTGGCTGGCACCTGACAGTCTACCCTGAGCTAGTGAGAAATTTATTCAGCACAGAAGAAAGTCTTACGGCAATTTATTGCTCTCTTTACCCATCCCACAAAAATCATTCCTCTGCATCTCCCGCAATGTGCAAATGCGTCTCTTCAAGTTTAGGGAGCTGTATCTTGTCTTTTGATGCAATGTCACCGTCACAGCCTTGGTACACAGCAAAGAAATAACATGTCCCACGCATTTAGCCTAAGGTAAAGTTTGTATGTGCAAGGTATTCTTATCTGTGAATTCTGACTTCCTAAAATTTGATTGAGTTGTTTTGAGCAGTTGATACTCCTTCTTTATCAAATGTATCATGAAATTTAGGTTTCTTTAGAAACAGAGTCTCTACCTAAAGGCAAGGAAGTCTTGTCTGAGGGCACAACAGCATCCCTCAGCTGAGACAGTTCAGAGTCAGTTCCTCAAGAGTCCCTCTGGGGAGGAGGACACACGTGGTGCTTTTGCTCTTCCTCATTCTTTGTCTCAGTGCAACCAATTCATTCAGTCTTCAAATGTTATTTTCTTGTGCACCTCGATGAGTGGTCCATCTGAGTTCCTCTCTGAAACTCTTCAGTCTTTCTGGTGAGCAGGACTTCCCATTTAAGCGCCTTCCCTCATCATCTTGGGAAGCCAGCACAGTAGGGGGAACCCCTGCAGAGCCCTTCTCTATTTATATGTTGATAACGGAGAAATAGATGAAACTGGATGAAAACTTCCAAAAAGTACTTTTAAACCTGCCAGAAGACTCTGACTTGCTCCCGTGCTTCAAAGTCCTGCTCTAAGCATACCGTGTCAGCTGGCACTTTGTGATACAGCCCAGTGGTACCCATGTCTGGCACAAACACTTCCTATTTATAGAGACACCGATGAACCTTTCCAGAAGCCTTCCTCTTTGCAGTCTGCTAACTTGTGTGACTCGGGAATACAAAGGCCAGAAGTCTGGTGCTGCATGTCATGTTTTAACAGGCGTTTTCATACATTCATGTTGTTGAATTTCATAATTTCATTTAAATGTGACACATGGTAGGGCATGAAGACCTTTCATTGTTTTTTTAAGGGCTATAAAGCAGTGATAACTCAGTAGTTAGGTGTGTACCTCAATGAAACATTGGACTTGTTTTCTGGGGAAAAAACCAAAACAAAACAAAACAGGAGCTTTCAACGGCTGGTTGAAAAGGAACAGTGGGGGGCAAACCTGTTCATTAATAATCTAGTGATTTGGAGTAGTCACCAGTGTAGGTGGGAGGCTATAGATTGGACTGCTGAGGCACTGAATCACAGTTCTGCCTCCTAGGTGCTTGGTTGAGACATGCAGTGATGGAGACATCAAGACAGTTTTAGAAAACAGGAGCCGGCAGTCTGAGAAAATCCTTTCTTTGAGGAATTTTGGAGGTTCGAGAAAGAGATGTAAAAGCTACTCTGTTGAGACAGGTTATGAAAACATAGGGTGTCCATGTGAACTAGTGGCTGTGTCCTGTAGTAGCACTTTTCCTTATTGCCTCTTTCCAAAGTCTATGCTATAAAATATGGTAAACAAAAGCTACGTGGGGAGATGAATCTTTTGAAAGATGGGTGAAGTCTTTTGTATATCTCCCTGGATTTTACGGAAAACTTTGTTACACAGAAATAATCAAGCTTCACCAGAGGCCCTTTGATGGCTTTCTGGGAGTCCAATGCCATAAACAATGTTGGGTGGCAGCAGCAGACTCCTATCTGTGTCATCTGTTACTCTGAGAAGCATCAAAGCTTCAAAAGATTTTCAGGAAGGGGGAAGGGAGGAGAGGGTTTAACTGCAGTGCATCATAAATACACCAAATCCTGAGATGACAATTTTGACTGTTTACAATAAGCAGGCAGTAATTCAAAACACGTTCTGGGACGCTCGGGTTGTAAAGCCCTGGTGGATCACATGGGCTGTGTCGCAGAGCTGTCTTATTTTTAATTAGCAGTGAACAGAGACATAGTGATGGGTTTGGGGTGAAGGTTTTTGGGTGGTTTGGTTGTTTTTTTTTTTTTTGAAGGATCATCTGAATGAAAACATGTTCAGTGCAGAGCTGATGGTGAGGCTTTTTTCCCCTTCAGTGTCTTTTCTGCAGTTCTGTGTCCGTAGCTCTGAAGGCAGCAGATGGGATGCAGAGTGTGGCCTGTTCGGGGCAGAAAATGCTGTGGTTGGCCTATTGGGAGAAGTTTTCAGGTGTTCAGCAGATTTTTTCACTCAGTGCTCCCCAGTGATATATCTCTTTTGTGGTTACCAACTCTTCCCAATGTTTAGCTGGAAAACACGATTTTTCGATTTTCATTTTATCTTTCTTTTCGTTGTTGTTGTTTTTTGTACAAAGAATAGTTGGTCTGTAGGTCTAGGTCTAAAAGGAAAGCTGCCCTGTGTCTTAAAGTGAGAAAGTTCCCTCAGAAGACAATAAATCTCCAAAGCTGGTAGAAATTCAGCAGCACATGGCACACAATTCATCTAGCACAAACACCTAAATACTCCCATGTATCATAACCCATCCCTGGGGAAACTTGCATTTAAGTTTCCTTTGGGGTTGAATCCTCAGGGGGAAAAAGAATAAAAATCTCTGAAGCTGAAATAAGAAACGGAGAATTTGAGGCTATCCCCAACACTTAAATCAGTGCGCAGTCAGAGCTTCACTGCAATTGCTGAGGCAAAACCGCATAGAATAGACTTGTCTCGGTCTTTATTATTCCCTCTCACTGGTGCTAATTCACTGGCTTCTGGTGTTGGGGAAGGCAGGCAAAATAGATCAGGGCTCATACAAATAGTGGAGTGGCAAGAAGAGGGGGAAACACTGTAAATACACGGCTGCATGATGTGTTAATGTAAAGGCTGTCCAGAAAAGGCAGACAGATCATCCTCTCCCACGCCGGGATGTTCTGGTAGCTCTGTCTTTTGCCCAGGAAAGAGCAATATTGTTTGGCAAGAACAATTAAGCAGTTTGCGGTGCGTGACCCCGCTTGCTCCTCATCTTTTAGCTGCACGAAGGACCACTGCTTTCCTCCATAATTCCAAAGCTTCTGTCAAGTCTGTTTTCCCACAGTCCCAGGGGGTATTTGACGCCAGCATCCACTGCCCGGACTGAAAAACGCCCTTGCTTGTTCCGTTTTGCCGCATTGGTCCATGAGACTGGGCTTGGGTAACTGAAACAATTTAAGAACCTTCTGCAGAATTTTCACATTTCTGTTTTCTAACCCCACGCAGCCAGTTCAGCAAAGAAACAGGAATATTTCTGTTCATTTACGCTGGATGGCAGGAAAGCTGAAGGTGACAGCGGACTTTTTACTTTTATCACATGTTGCAAATGCCTTTGAGATGTTTCTTTCTTTGTTATCTCAGAATACTGTGCTACATTGACTTTTGCTTTTTCTCTTAAGGGGCTGAAAATTTTAGTACTAACCCTGAAGGCAACTGAAATAATTGATTATCTGTTTTTACCTCCTCTTCAGTTATTTACCTCATGCCCTTCAATGGAGAAAGGGTGTTCTATTTCTAGATGATTTAGTGTAAAGCAGATCTTTGCTGAGCCTTAATATCAATTTATATAACCTTGATACAGGGGTTATTTTTTAGGCCCACAAGTTTATCTAATGTGTCATGAGAGAGCTTGTTCTAGAAGTATCATTTTAGAGCTTATTCTTATTGAACCTCTGAGTAATAAGAAATGAAACTCATTTTGCAGTTAGCAATTGAAAATACTTAAGCAAATTATCTACAGGAGGAATTAGATGCCTGCTGGCCTTCAGTACTCTAGTTAGCTTTTAAAATGTATTTTATAATTAATAGATACATTTTGTTTACGGTTTTTTGTGTATATATCAATGGCAATGTCACTTTAATCTGTGTTTTTTCTTTGCCTTTGTGGCAAGAAATATGCTGGTCATTAATACTGAAAATCTCTGGGTATCCTTCAGAATAAAGCATATGTTTTTGTTCTAGGGAGTACTTTCTTAGATAAGTTTCCTGAGATTTCCACACTACTTTGTGTCATTTATTTTCTATGAGAATGTAAAGGTATAGAAGTGGTATCTGTAAGTAAAGTCTCTTTCTAATCAAGTAGAAAAATGTGAGATGCTGCTTGCAGGTTTGCAATGTCATTTGCTTTACTAGGAAATTGTCAGATCCTTCTTTCTCTTAGGGCGCATTCCAGGATATAAAAATGATTCATGTGTCTTGGAAGTACAGCTTTGGAAAGTTTGTCAAGTTATCTTGAGTAGCCCAAGACCGGGGTGAAATCTCCCCTTCCATTAGTTTAAAAAATATTAATATTTTATCTGTCTTTGTATAACTCATTCATCATCTTCAGAAGATCATCAGAGACAAATTACGGTTTGAAAGAGTGGAAATTAGATACCAACTCCTCACTTCTGGTTTGCATTCCAGTATTTGTGATGCAAAAGGGAACTTGAATCCAGAAGCACATCTGTGATTGCAATAACAAATTAGCAAAGAAGATTTAATCTGAGCCACATAATATGAAAAGATGTTTAGGGAGAACGAAGTCTGAGCTCAGAGATCTTGGCACAGACCTGGTGCAGTGGAGCAGTGTGATTGGAGAGGGAGGGATCTGAAAGTGAAGAACAGCATATGAATTAAGCCAAATAATTAAGTGATTTAAGCATTAATCTAGCCAACCCACCGAGTTCATTCAGAGAAGCAAAACATATATCATTGCTTCTCTGGAGATTGTTGCATTGTCAAGGATTTAGTTTAGCCAGGACATTCAGACCTACCCTTTACTTGCATGAAAAAAAAATCTTAAATTTCTCATTGTCCGAAACTGATTGTATCTTTTTGCCTTTCAGTAAGTTTCATTTAGTTGCAATTACTCTGGCTTCAGAATTTTGAAATCAAATGAATTAATGAAAATGGAAAATCAGAACTCTTTCCTAATTAAGAACTGAGCTTTTCAAGGAATATGAAAGGATCTAATTTAGAGAAAGATGTTTGGAGAGCTTGAAATGTGGCTTGAAGGAGATACATGTGCATTTAATATAACTTACTGAACCCAGCCAGATTTGTATTGACGGGAGACAAAAAGCATCTGAAATCCTCTTTCAGTGATAGAATAATTTATGGGCTTTCCTGAAGCATTCTGAGTTGACTCGCAGTTCAGTGAAATGGGTGGCCATCACAGTTTGCTTCTCAGTGGACACAGTTACTACTGAATTTTGCATTCTTTTTCTCTCTATTAGTGAGCTGAACCGTGGAATTATTGGGAGGGGATTGTGTTCTTTTGGTTTTGCTCTTTGGCAGCTTTGTCTCTCTTCTGTATGGATGTGGAGAAACCCTCATCCTGGAACTGCGGCAGTTGAAGGAGCCCCTGAGGATGCAGCTGATGCTGAAGGGATGTAAGGAAGCGGGCAGGTGGCTCAGATAAGATCTCTAATGGGCACAGTTCAAAATGTACTTAATTTTCTCTGGATCCCAAAGCCCAACTCTCTTGGTCTGCCTCTTCCCCAAGGTACACAAATAGGTTGTGTGTACTGTCTCCATGTGTAACACGTGGAACTTGTGCCCTCCTCAGCGTGCCAGGCAGCTCCTGCTACGGACAACGTTTTCAGATATTATCTAGATGTGTCATTTCTTGTCATTGGGAACTCAGGAGTACTTACCATCATAATCTTTATCCCCCCATTGCGGGCTCCCCACAAGTGTGCGCTGCAGAGAGGAGGTGTTTCTAACGAGGGTCAGGTTTGCTGCTCAGCTCTGTTAAAACACAGTGGACGTGGGGGTGGGAAAATGTAGGGATGTTAGGTGGGAATATTCACAGAAATATGGCAGGAGAAAGGCGTAAGGTGCATCAAACATGCTGACAGTGGGTAGTCTTTGACACAGTCTTTGACACAGTCCATGCTTTATCTTCCTATTTGTGAATATATTGGAAGACTGGTACAATCAAACTTCAAGCAGCAGGTCACAGTCCCCATCTCCCTTACAAAAAAAGGAGGGATTTTACTTTTCAAGCTATGTGTGGCTTTAAACCCAGGTGGGATCTACTAAACCTATATGGCACAGTCCTCAAAGAAGTTCATTTTAAACCGGGAAATATCAACAGCTGTTCGTTCACGTTGTAATTACCCAAATTGCAGAGGACCGTCTGCAACGAGTTCTGTTCAGTAAGTAAGGCTACCCAGACCCACTGCCATTGCTCCAAGGCCCCCAGCTCTATTAAGTCTTGTTTTGTAACAGTTTACTACGGAACAGACGTGTTTGTTGTCTTTGCACAGCCTTCCACAAAGCATTGTTTAAGCAGCACATAATGTGTTCCAACAAGGAGGTACTTTTTGCTCCCATCTGTTTGATAGCAAAACGAACAATTGTGACTTGTACATACAGTGTAAATACTGTATCGTGGCTAGGGGTTTACTTTGAGTAAACTCCAGGTTATTTCATTCCTGCGCCAGGTTTTAGTCTGGTTTTGAGCCAGGGAAAGATTTCTGCTGTTGGGCCTGAACTTTTCAGGTGTTAAACATCCCTTTAACAGAGTGAGCCATCATTACCCAGAGGTGACAGCAAAAGACCCAGCAGTGCAACAGGTATCGGGAGAGTGAGCTGCCTCGTGCTTCTTGGACTTCCAAGGCTGTGTGGTATCTGGTCACCTTTTCTGCATAGACTGTCATGCAGATACCCCTCCAGAGTCTTGCAGGGCTGTGAGTATTTCTATTGAAACCTTTTGGGGCAAGACAGTAAGGACAAACAATCTAGGGCAGGATTTAATTTTTAAGAAGTCTTCAAGTCTCTTCAACAAGAGACTCTTCTCTCAGACTCTTCACCAAGTCTTTTTTTTTTTACTTTATATTTGGAGATCTTTCAGGAAGCTAGAAGCTACATCACTGCAATCAACCTCCTGTCCAACCTCTTGGTTGAGGTCACAGAGTGTCAGAGGACAGGAAGGGCATGGTCTTTCCAGCCAATTTAGGGAATGGGTTGTGATAGCAAACAACACGCCCTTCCATCAAACTGAGATTAAAAAGCACGGCTGCTCCTGAGCTGCTCCCGAGCCGAGAATTTACCAGTTGTACTGGCTCTGGCTAGAAAGTTCTGTGGTCCACAAAATTAGGAATGACAAAATTTGGTGGCTGTAGATAGCTTTGTGGAAATAACACTTCAAAGAGGTGGCAGGCAGCACTTTAAGCAGGAGGCTGTTCGGGATACATTGCAATAAATCATAGAATCAGAAAATCATTTGGGTTGGAAGGTACTTTTAAAGGTCACCTGGTTCAATGCCCCTGCTGTAACCCATCTTCAACAAGGTTGCTCAGAGCCCCGTCCAACCTGGCCTTGAATGTTTCCAGGGATGGGGCATCTCCAGACAAGCGGGGTCAGTGTTTCACCACCCTCAGCGTGAAAAGTTTCATCTTAATATCTACTCGGAATCTCCCCTTTTTTAGTTTAAAACCATTACCCCTCGTCCTATTGCCACAGGCCCTGCTAAATGAGAGCTGGCTAAAAGCATACAGATTTCTTTATTATTTTTATTGCTTGTTCTTAATACAAAATTGAGTTCACAGTTTGGTGCAGTCATTTCCATTCAGTTGAAACCATATGTTGTTTCATTTTCCTTTCTTCTTCCCTTTGTGATTCGGGAATCTAACGAATCACCCGCTCCCAGATGCAGAGCAGACTCCTTGCAGGTCATCAGGCGTGCAGAGAAGTGTAATAAATACACACCGAATGCTGGTTTGTGTTGGTTTGCATCCATCCTGCTGCAAAGATACAGGAAGGGCTTCAATACCTCGTGCTGGCTGGTTTGTGTTACGGCACGCATCCTTCTCCCAAACCACATCCTGAGAGAGAGGACAGCAGAGCTCACTCCCAACCGGCTTTTTCAAAGCGCTGGCAACACCAGTCCCCCTTTTTTTCATAATTCATTAATGTTTGTTCTCCTAACTTGTTTTTTAGGAATCTTTGAAAGATTTCTGTTTCAAAGTTTGTCCTGAAAAGGGACTATTGATTCTGACCTATTTTTAACCAATATAGTCCAGCAGATAATTGGATCGCTGCTTTCAAAATCAGGGCTGCCCTATCTCCTCTGCTCACATTTAATTAAAAAGAAAGAAAGAACACATTTTACTTTTTTTTTAAATGTAAAAAGTTGTGAATTTTCTGTTAAACCCAGCTTAGCTGGCCAAATGCACATAAATATGTTTTAGTACAAGTTCAGTGCCTGATAATGAAAATATGGTGTAAATGCTGAATTCAGCTTTCATGCCTGACATTTTACTGGCACCAAATAAATTCATAGCGGAACAACTCAGCCTTAGAAGATGCAGATTTCTTTAAAACATCAAACTAGTTATTTTGGATTTGCTCCTGAAATATTTGCTCCATAATGTTATGACATTTTGAACATGTTTTAGTTAGGTTATTCTTTAATTTAAAAAAAAAAAAAAAAAAAAAACCAAAACAAAAACAACTACCAAACCAACCAACAAACAGGAATACCTCACAAAAAGGATGTGGCTAAATGCTTTCCCTTTCCCAGAGTAGTCATTAGCTTTGTATTTCTGCATGGAAACCAGGAAACTCTGTGCTGGAGCTGTGTAGTTTTATTGATTTTGGTCTGGCACAATTAACTTCTTGGTTTCCTCTTTCTTGAGTGTTATTTGCTTGAATTTTTAACTCTGGATAATAGGGATCTTTGGACACCAACAGTGAGCAAGAAACTGGCCATTTAAATAGCCCTTTACAGGGATTCGTAGGAGCTTCAGGAGATGCTGCCAATGACCTGATGGCCAGCAGCTGGGACCACCAGAGCTTTGGAGGTGTGGTGCACCTAAACATTATTTTTATTTTTTTCATGTTTTAATTGAAAGTCTTTTTAGCTTATGAAGAGAAGCCTGCTGAATTTGGGTCATTCCCAAGGTTGTCCTGTTGCTCCTGTTTCGTGTGTGTCGCAGAGGCTCCATGGTGGGGTTTTCTGTTGTTTTTAGGAAGCTGGGAGAGGGGCAGAAGAGCCGCTGCCTTTGCCTCATCCCTGCTTTAGGAGCTCCTGCAGGATGGTTTCTGCTGCGTCTTGTTTTGGGCAGCAGTGCAGGATGCAGGAAAAGAAGAGGGTGGCAAAGCCTGACTGCCTCCAAACAGCAGGTTCATTTGCTATAGAGGGAGATAAGAAAAAGGGAGAAACAACAAAAAAAATTAGATTAGAAACTGTGCCTTCCAGATAAAAGAAACTTAGACCTGTTTGTACAGTCAGCATGAAAAAGTACGCTCGTGGTGTTTTTAAGGAACCACTTTATTTTAAAGTTGGGAACAAATTCGGAAGTTCTTTGGTTTCCTACATTATTGGAGTGGCTCAGCCAATTTGTTAAGGGGCTGTGATTCTTTGCAACGCCATTAGAAAAAAAATAATTATATCTATAACCACAGCAAAATACTCTGTTCTCTTTGTTGCTCCTCATTATATACAGCCACAGGGATACGTGCTTGTCATTTGACAGTAAGGAAAGTGCAGCTGAATTCACTGCCCTCAGGAACTTGCAAAACAATATGAATTAAATGTTTATACTTTTCCTGTCCGCATGAAATATCACTTGGTTTTTGGAGGTGTTTGCAAGAAACATAGACTCTTGGGTTTGCTTCTAAAATAAAGGCAAAAAGAAAAGGAAGAAATAGTTATTGATTTAAAAGCAATGCACACAATTTATAGGGTGGCTTTTTTGCCGTTTGTAATTATCTTAAATGTACATACTTTGTAGACAGCTTGCATTTGTTAGATTGAATTCCAGTTATCATGGTAAGATTCCCCAGGTGGCTCTATTTCTTATAGATTCCCTTGCTTTTCCCTCTTTGTGTATTACAGATAGTATAGGAGTAATATCAGCCCAAATATCTGATACCTATGAACATACCTGAACGATGTATTTTCTTTCTCGTTAGAAATGTGTCATTTTAAGTGCTTGTGTGTTTCCAATCTCTGTGCCACCTGAGCAGTGTGTAATTTTCACTGTATTTACACCTATGACTGCCAGTCAGAATAAGAAGTACAGTTTCACCTCTTCCCAGATGACAAAAAAGGGAAACGAGCCATTTCTTTAAAAGCAAAGTTGAAGGTAAAGCAAGAGTCTGAAGCTGGGTCTCGTGCAGAGCAGTCCAGCATCCCAACTGGGGACGTTACAGCACCTGGTAATAAGAAGTTTCAGCTTTAGGGATTGTCTGAGAGATGTTTTTTGTCTCGTAGCAGGTTCTTTCATTCTGCAGCTGCTTTTTTAACTTCACAACTTACCAACATCGGCTGTCAAATAAGTACCACTGCGAACTCATGAATAAACATAGTTATCATTTACATATTAGCTGAGGGCCTTTAGCTGAAAAGAATCCATTTGTGCTACTGCAGTATCTTAATTATTTACTGTGTTACATTGTAATTAATTTTATTTTTCTCTCATAAAACTCCACAGTATGTATGTCTTCCTGGGTTTGGAACCAATGCACTAATATTAAAGCGGTAATCAACGCTGCCTCTAAATATTCATGCCAATAAATGACTCCCATGTGTTTGCTGAGTGCCAAGGATAGTCTGGAGCGTGTATTTTGCATTCTGGTGGGATCTAGTTTCTGCAAAGTTCACGTAGATGCAGAATTTCAATTTCGTTGCTGTTGTGTATGGAGAGAGGGAAAACAAGTTTGAATTTGCTCAAGCAGTGGGGCAGGACACTTTAAAAAAACCCAGTGCTATCTCACTCACAATCTGGGCTTAATAATGTCTGAGAGCAATGGGGAGTTGTCAGCTATTTTTTATTATAATAAAATTACAATTTTGTTTAGTCTACAACAGCATCCTCATAGTTTCACTTTTTAATAAACATCTACAATTTTCCAACTAATTTCCAAGTCCTTACGTTGCGTGGGCTGCTGCTCTCTGACTGTCACGCAGCTGGGGCTCCATCAAGGCACCGCTGTAGCGATCACAAATCCAGACCCATCTCCTGATAAATCAATTAAATACCATAACCCTGAAATTATCCTGCTTCAGTACTGCCGTTGGCTGACACGAACCTCCAGAAAAGCGTATTCAGAGGAACTGATTTATTCAGCTACTGTTGGAGCTTCAAACCAAGGAACTACCGTCTTGCAATCCAGCAAGTTTGTTTAATGAAATGTAAGTTAAGTGTAAACAGTCTTAAAATATATGTGAGTTCAGGCTTTTCAGTCTTAAGAGTAAGTAGCATGTTGTAAACTGTGTTTTCTCATTTGAAGTACAGTTTCAAGAGCTGGTGTAGCTGCTTTGCCCCTCTCTGCAAACAAGTGTTTGAGCCTCCACTCCCCCAACTCTCCAAAGGCAAATGGGTCCTTGGACCCTTCTGTTGCTCTTTCACAGCTTCCAAAAAAAAAAAAAATAAATAGTGGCTTTACCTTTGAATGCTGGAGATGAGAAAGAATTTGGTTTACATTCAGGGGAATGGCAACATGAAGGTTGCACGCAGTTGTGATGGTGCCGAAAATGCAATCCAGATGTCCTGCTCCATGCTGGAGCACAACTGGGATTTCCGTGTGCTCTGCTGTTGATGTCTTGTTTAGAAAATTCTCTTAAATACTTGTATGTGTACAAACACTTTGTCTGTGGTTCTCATAGAAATACTTGATAATACAGTTGATCATATTTCTAATTGCTCCGACACTAATGCTTACTTTTCTGCAAAGTTTAAAATGCACCCTGAAATATTTAGCTGTTTATAGGGGAAAAAAATGCTTAGATGTGGTGTTGGGGGATATGGTGTAGGGGAGAACTTTATAGATCAGGGGTAGATGGTTGGACTCGATGATCCCAAGCATCTTTTCCAACCTGAATGATTCTATGACTGTACTTTGTTTAGTTTCCATGACAGTCTTAAATCACATGTGATGTTCTATGTGTGAATATTTAGCATATTCAGCCTTGAGGAGAATGGCATTTCTGGCAGAGCTGCCCTGCTGACTGTGATCACAGCACTACAGGTCTGCTCTGAATCCAGGAGGTACCAGCTTTGAACACGGACATCTTAAACTGAAAACGGTCACGCGAAGCCCAAACCTGCTTACTGCACCTCGCTTCAAAAAATTGTACAGCAAGACTGAGCATCAATAAGAGATTATATTACCATTTAATGTAGTCACGCTATCTTACGGAGAGGAAAAAGAGAAAATTCAAAGCTGTGTCAGATGTCTCCTGGAACTGATGTGTACTGCATTGCTATGCTTATCTTCCCAGGCAAGCTGTGCTCTGATCTGCAAAGTTGCAGGTGATGTGACCGCTTAAGGGCGCACCATGGTGTCTAGAAGACCCGTGCTGCCTTGTGATGTTTCTTCACACTAAGCTGTGGCTAAAGAGCTGGGACATCACAAACCCTTCTCTTGGTAGTTCCTCTCAAGCAGAGCCTGAGCCTACAATGCCAGGTGTGTGTCCAGCTCCCTGGCAGGATGGGGTGTGGGATGATGGGCTTAAAAGAAGGTTTGGATTCAACCAACTCTATTTTCCTTTTTCAGAGCCACCCAGCACTGCTGCAGTTTGTAATACAAGCTGAAAGTAAACATCTAGTCATCAATCTGGAGAGGAATGAGTAAGTACCCTTGTTGCATGTTCACTTTATACTGCAGGTTCTCAGAGAAAGGTTATAATTTTAAAATTGATGGTTTAAAAGTAACCCGTGGCCGAGTTTGCTACTGGTCCCTTATGGAAGAGGCCACACAGACAAGAGAGTTTTGTTCTTGTTTCCAATATATGTATTTGCACACTGGTTACAAAGCAAGAATCGCTGTCATCTGCATTTATGTGGGACTGAAAATAGACATGTTGCCTCTCAGTATGTTCCTATTGATCCTTACTTTTATTTTGTTTGGGTTTGTCCTCCTTTCCTGTGGTAAGCCCTTTTATTTATGGTAATGTGGAAAATTCTGGAGTCTTTGGAATGTTTTTTGAAGGACCGTGCCTCCTCACGTTGCCTGTGACCATGGTTGCCTCCATGCAGTGGCCATTGACGTCTGCTCAGGGAAGGATAGTCAAGCATTTGAGCTTAACCCCTGCTGACTTGTAAAAGGGAGCTCTCTGAGTCTGGTGGCAAGGGGCTGAGATGGGGTGTTTGTGGTGTTTCTGACCAAAGCTGAGCTTGAGCCCTTGTTTTGGGGCTGTAAATATTGCACCTCCTTCTCTGTACTCTTGACAACTCCTTCCCATGTCCATAAGCTTTCAGAGAGGGATACCAGGAGCTGCTCTAGAAATGGTCCCGTGGTCAGATACCCAGTAAAGTTTTTACAAAGGGGCATAGAACTATACAGAAATTAAGTCATTTCTCTGGAACATGACAGATGGAACCAAAGTCATCAAAACCTTAGTTTACCTGCTCAACTGTCCAACTGCTTTTCCTCTAAGACCGTCTCAAGAATATATTGCAGGAATCCAGATCAGGACAACTACATACTGTTTGTCAAAGGAAAACCAAAGATCACACTCAGCCTAGGGAAAGCTTTTTATAAATGTTAGCAGGGATCTATATGTTCTGTAGGTTTCCCTGCTGTGAAATAAAAGCAGCAGAGGTATTTTTTTACAGTAATAAAGAGGCCATAGACTTAAGCAGTGTAGGAATGTGCGTGTGAAAGCAAATGTCCAAGGGAGGCCGGGTGCATGCTGCCTCGGGCTGGTGATGGACAACTTCAATGGGAAACAACAGGGCATCTCTTTAGTCCTCTGTAGTAAAACAACTCAAAATGCTTTTTATTTCCAGTCATTTGGATGAACCCTAGCATTACCCAGCTGTGATAAAATCCGGTTCACTTTATTATTCAACATCAGCCCCAAATCTTGAGCTTTCTTTGCATTGTGTTTAATGTTCCTTAGTTGTTCATTTCCTACCCTTGAAGGGTATGTAGATGGCCCATGCATAGGTTGCTCTGTTTCAGTAACTAGAGGAGGATTTAATTCCTTTAGTAAACAGGGATTTAACTTTATATTCTCTTAATCTTTGTCAAAGGGTGTGCCTTCCTTCAGGAATGGGAAGTATGCAGCAATTGAGGAAACTATTTACATTCCATGTCAGCGATTAAAAGAACATAAAACTGCTAATACAGGCCTTGCTGAACATACCGAACTCTCTTGTACCTGTAATAAGATCAGATTTAGAAAATTGTTAAGATACAGTCTTCACCTCTTTTAGAAGTAGGAAATTAAGGTACAATAAATTAACTGTACGAGCATCTGTCTGACTAACCAGATTTAGAGATGTTGAGATCGCCTCCTTAAGAAATGCAGTGCAGTGATTATTTTTTTAGTTTACCTATCTCTGTGGTAGGGTGTCTATCAGAAGATCTGTGTTCTAGAAGGTTTGTGTATGGTGTTAACATCATGAGGTTCCTCATCGTGTTCATAAATCCCAAACCACATAAAAAGTTTGCAAAACCATTTCTCCCTTTTCTCCAGTATTAGTGACTTTGATTTTCAGAGCAATGGTCTGAGTGGTGCAAGTCTGTGCAGAAGTTGCTTCAGAGGGTGTGTGGGGGGGTCTGTTTGTTATCTGTATCTGTAAATACCATGGTCTGCATGTCTGGTCTCTGCTCCCCAGGGCAAACAACCTCAAGGTCTCTGTGCTTGTCTGTGGAAATTGGTCGTTGCGTGTCTTCTGCCTGCAGTGATGCTGTTGGGTGTGTTGTCACTGGCATGGACAGGCAAACGGCAGCAGAGAAGGTGAGGCAGTTGGGGCGTGAAACGAGTTGTGTGGATGAGCTGCTGCTTCCAGGGGTTCCTGTGGATTCGTGGAGTGCAAAATAATGTCCAGGAGGGAAATGAGAGAATGCGTTTCTGCAGAACAGAGGATGGGGAAATAACAGCTGGTGGCAGTGGGCCAGATTGGACTGAAGGCAGATTATGGATTCCAGAGGTGTAAGAAGGTCATCACATAGCTGGAGAAGGGAGCCATGTTTCCATGCTGGAGCTCCTGCCTGTGAATCTCTGAGGCTGAGGATAGGACCAGCAAATGCACATACAGAGCTTGCCTCCTCCAGCCTGCTCCATCTTCCTGATGCTGGCACGAAGCATGCAGCTCAAATATCTTGAGAGCATTGGTGCTGAGCATTTGAGTAGCCATTAAATCAGCATGGTTTAGGTAGAAGTAGAGTGCTAAACATAAACATCTTTTCTTGAGTAATAAGTGACAATACATATGATGCTCTGTTATGTGTGCTGTTATTTTACTGTAGTTTTTCATGTAAAGCCTGATATTCCTTGGAGAATGGTGGGAGTGGAGGTGGATGGGACCCCTAAATTACATAATTTCTGCATTGGGTCATGCAAGAAAAAAACTGGATGTGATTTTGCATGGTTAGTAGAAACAGCTGCTTTGAGTAGTCTTGACATTAAACTCCATTTATTGAAAACCTTAGAGATTTTCCAAACCTTGAGTTATATTTCAAAACATGATTCAGATGCATTAGGCAACCCCAGGTGGGGGCTGATGTGTTAAACCATCTGTTATCTATGGAAATATTTAACGTCAGTTTGGTGTTTTCTGATATTTAGACTCAGCAAGATGTGTTCAGATGTACTGGGCAAGATACTCTAAGTTAGTTCTGGAAGAGTTACTGATACCTAACTTCATAGCTTAGGGTTTAAAGTCTCTATGGTTTCCAGCTGTTAAGTTTACTTTTGTACATATTCATTAAATACTTTAGTGATTAATTTCCAGGCATTGCACATTTGTAATTGCACAAACAAAGTTATTGGCTGTGAATTCAATTTGTCAATCGCAGTGAACCTGCGGGTGAGCTTACGTTGCAAGTACATTTCTTACTATGATTTAGTAGCAAAATATGATTGCACTCTTGAGAACCTTAAGCTCTGTAGAGCCTTAAATGTTTTAGAAGTGCTTGTCATATGGAGAGATTTCCAGAATCAGCAAATGGTCCATCAGCTGCAAAATAAACCACCCTTCAGAGCGACCGCCTGTTCTGGGTGTGCGTGACGTCGCTAATACTGATGCGCTTCTGTAGCGCGAGGGGCAGTAATGGATGCACACACAAATTCCTTTCGAGTCGATGGCAGCATGTGGGTCTTAGAGGAAAGTAGGCTTACTATTGTGTAAACGAAACAATACCCCGGTAAGATTAAATCTGAGTTGGAGAGAGGAACGGTATGTGACTACCGGCTGTTTTTCTGCAACTGGAAACGTTTTGCGCTCTGTCAGAACTGGGTCTGTATGCAGCAAAGTACTTTAGAGTTCTTTTAACTTTAAACATATGAGTAATCCAGGTAAAGTCAGTGGAATTACTTATTTTCAAAATTAATTTCATGCTCAGATGATTTGCTGACAAAGGTCATAATTATGAATGTCAAAGAAATATAACTTTGAACAGATGTTAGAGAACATTTTCTAGCACTGGCTCCTGTAGATACCTGAGTCCGTGGCAGAGGAAGATAAAAAAGATAAGTGTAAAGCATGTGAGGGCAAGCAAGGAGGTAGGGTGGCTTTGTCCTGAGGATGCTGGCAGCGTCTCAGGTGTGTCCTGTATTTCTTCTGGTGGGACTTCGTTGACTGGCTTTGCAGAGGGAGCAGTGAGGGGTCAGTCAGGGCGGTTTGGCTGACAGGCCATTGGCAGTGTCCAGGGAAACGTGGAAATAGAAAGAAAAAGCTCAAGGATTTTAGAGAAGTGGAGTTGACTATTCATTTACCCGTAACTTTATGCTCTTTTTTTTTATCAGGTTTATAACACAGCCTTTAACAAAGCTATATAAAAACAGGAATATATGAGGTTAGATTGCTGCCTTTTATTCCCTCAGTAAAAATTCTTTTATTTTATCAGGAGGCAGAGTCCACCCCAGGCCATGGTGTAAGTCTCCATCTTACCCTTTAAATCCCCAGGGATCTCAGAGATCTCCAGAAGTTTAGAGCATCTCCAACTACCNAGACACAGTGCCAGGGACGTGTTGGGATATAACCGTCCAGAACTGGAGGTCACTTTGCAAGCTTGGCTCCAGGACAGAGGAGGTTCCAGCAGCATTCCCTCACTCTGAAAAGCAAACAATAGATGTCCTAGTGCATAGAGCTAATGTGACCTGTTCAAATGAGGCTTTAGTCTTCAGAAATCTTTTTCTAGTCTTTCTTTTTTGGTTAAAAAATATAAATAAAAGAAAATGTAGTTTTCTCTTCTCATCTGTCTGACCTTTCTGAATAGGAGGCTGATTGGTGTGCAAGTGACATTCTAGCTGGATTAATTTAGCAGAGAAACAACCTATTTCCAGTGCCAAAGAAAATAGCTGACAAAATTTGTTAATGAATCGACATGCTTATACACAATCAATGGCTTGAAATACAGATAGAGGAAACAAATCTAAACAAACAAATACCAAATAGAGAAACAGGACCTCTCAGAATATGCTTGCTATTATAATTCCGTGCTGTAACTCAGCCAAAAAACTGTGACCCCTGACTGTTTTATCTGCAAATGCTGGAGCTGGCAGCTGTACTGCAGCGCTTCAGCATGAGCTGACAGTAGGAGCTTCACTTTAATTGAAGTAAAAGTTTCACTTTAGTGGAAGTGACCATTTTTTCTTCCTGTAATGGCAACAGTCAAATGGTCTACACCATTCCAATGTGTTAAAATTCAGCTATGGTAATGATGGTATCAATCCGTGGCTCTAAAGGTACAGCTATTTGCTATAGCTTTGTGGTATAAAGATGGCATATTTAGTGTGGACATTGAGATACTCCCTCAATTACGGAAAAAATCTTGGTAGTTGAGGTTGTGTGGTTGAGGCTATCTTTGGCTGTGTTGATGTAGAGCTGCGTGTTGGAACGAAAGGGTTCAGCTCCGTCAGCGGAGAAACTGCTGCTTTCTTGATCTGTTTTTTCTCCCCTTACATAAATATACCAACAGAAAGGAACAATGAGAGAAGATATTTATACGCTGATATAATATGTTGGAAGTGGAGAGGATAAAAAGACTGGAATTTGTATTCTGGAGAGCTCCTTGTGACCGAATGTCATATTCTCTAATACAGTCAAGCTCCTTCTCTTCCCATGCCCCATAAAACAGCGGGGCAATGGGGCTGTGCCAAGTCCTCTGGAGAGAGGAATGTGTCCTTGTCACAGCCCAAAACCCAGGGCCAGGGGCATACGTGGGGTCAGGAGAACCACTCCAGCTCTGTCCTTGCCCCACAGCCTTGGCACGTGTGCAGGACCCGGGGAGCCATCCCCTTCCCCAGATGGGAAAACTGAGTTATGGGGAGGTTTAACGTGTGTATTGCAGAATGACAAACCTTGTTCACATGGCATGCAAAAAAATTAGAGGTTGATGGATAGGCCAGGTACTTGTTTTCTCTGTGCAAATGTTTTCTCGAGAATGGTAGATTCCAGTGCTGCATCGGCTGACAGCTTTGAACCAAGTTAACACAAGGTTTTGCTTGTTCAGTGTCTGTCAGTCAGAGCAACCCTAGAGCTCTACCTTCCAATTAAGTATGTAACAATAATGGAGAGGGGAATATCCTTGCTGGTGCAATAAATTTAATAAAGGAGTGCCTGCTGTAGATTTGGCTCCCTAGCTATATTGCAGCAGTAGAATATTATATTTTCCGAACTGTATTTTAATCTCCCTTTGTACTGCAGAATGCAAGGGTTTTCAGCATTTCATTTTGACGTCCCTCAGCAGAGGGGTCGGGGAGGAGAGCTGGCTGTAGGAACACAATAGGAATGTGCACTCCCTCCCTCCTGCGGGAGGGCTGGAGTCAGCTCGATCACGGTGATAACGAACACAGAGGCGAATTGTAATCATCTGGGACTGTAAAATAAATAATTAGGGGAGAGACAAGAGATAAAAATGGCTTTCTGGGAACCTTGTAATCTCCCGTGGATAGTCTGATGCCAGCCCACAGGGCGCAGAAGTGCTTTGTGCCCAAGGAGCGATGGCCAACGCTGGGGTTGGCAGGCAACGGACGGGTGCATCCAGCTGGACCCAGGCTTTGCTCACAAACCTCCTGGGTGTTCCTCACGCATTCCTGCTATCCGATCCTTGGGCAGGTTTCAGATTGCTTTTGTTTGCTGGAGTGTTTTAATTTGTTTCTGTAACAAGGGCGAGCAGCGGTTCGATAGCAGTGGGAGGGGGAGCGCTGGATTCTGCTTCGCATCGTCACGTGCCCCAGGGTTACTCAGCGTGTTGGGTCTCCTTGTCACAACACATGTGAAAGATGCCCGGCCAAACCCGAGAGGGTTCTCCTGCTTTTCAGAAATGTTTGTAGGTATTTCTTCCTGCTCCAGAAACGCAGAGGGGGCTCTAAGTGAGTTTTCAAGTCACAATTGAGGCTGAACCTGCTTTTAATGAATTTTATGTTAGATGCTTTCACTTTGATGCTCAGTCTCAGGCGTCCAGTGTCTTTGAACAAGAGCAGATACGTGATGGTATGTCCAGAGCCTCTCTTTTTGCATCTAGTGGCATTTTGCTGGCATAGGCTCGGTTCCTAGGATCACAACTTCTCCTGGAGGCTTTGCAGAGAGAAGAACAGTGCTGCCTTCATAAAATTCTATAGGGAAAGATGCCAACTATTTAATTTGCTTATGGTGTTCACTGCTGCATGTATTTATTTTTTGGGGGTGAGTAAATAGAGAGTACACTGAAGTACAGTTCCCCTGATGAATTCTCCATTATTTTGTGTTGCACGAAGAAGTGAAGCATTCAACAGGAACAATTCAGTTCTGCTCATAATCCCCATCCGGGAGCCTGATCCATATCCCCACCAGGCACAGGGCTGGGCACAGCTTGTGCCTTCCAAAGTGGGCACTGGCTTCCTAGCTTTCCACTGATCTCCACCAAAAGAGGCCAAATACCTACTGCAGACCTTCCTGGTAATCTGCGGGGGATCTTTCCTAGATGCATGAACAGTCAATGTCCTTGTCCCTATGTGTCCCTGTGCTTCTCCTGCCAAATGACACCACAACTGTCATTGATTCCTTATCGTGAATATGGAGTTATGGAGTCAAGTTCTTCAATCCAGATTTGTGCCTTTAGACAGCAGGGGGGGTTGGAACTCAATGATCTTTAAGGTCCCTTCCAACTGTAACCGTTATATCATTGGATTCTACATCCAAAGTTATGTAAAACTTTGTATATTAATCTCCAGCATCTGAGCAAGCGTCTCCTCATCCCTCTTACTTACTGATTATTATTATCAGTACTTACTTACTGATTTACTTACTGAAACCTTACTGATTTCCCTAAAATGTGTATATTTTAATGTGGTGGACTATTTAGATGTCAGGTTGCTACTGTGCTTGGCACCTGTTGCTGGCATGGTCCATTCAGGTAACTGAGTTTGCAATATTAGGATTTTAGCTGGGCAGTGGATGTATCAGAAGGGACATCCTCCTCCTGCTGTTATCTCCTATGTCCTGGCAATACATCTCTGTGTTGGTACAAACTGGGGAAAAAAAGTGCAAGCGTTTGAGGTTTTTTTAAATATCACAACAAAAGAGAAGGTTAAAGACCAATATCCTCAAGCATTTCTGCTCCATCATAAGTTAAAAGAAACCACACTGAAACGAAACCCTCCTAATATTGTCATGGTCATGGTAAAATCCTAAGGTTTGGCAGCTTTGCCATGCTGTGGTCATGGAGTTTAGGTACATGAAGGGCCAAGAAGAATTTCTCCCTCACAGTATCCCCTTCAAGTGATTTGTATTTTTAGGTCCTGGGACATGGTTTTACATCCCTGTAGCCTTGAAGCCATAAAGGTTTATGAAGAACTGAAGGAAGGAATATTTTTAAGGGCCCAAAGAGAAATTAGTCATCCTGCTCTCATGAAGAGTTCGTGCCTTAGGTTCCTTTAAAAATCATACTCAGGAATTGAGTGCAGGAACTTCCACATAAATTTTAATCTAATGTGTCTCTCTTTTTTCCTTTTATCCTTTTTCCTTCTTTATTTTTTCTTCTTTTTTTTTCCTCTCTTTTCCTTATTTTTTCTCTTCTTTCCCCTTTTTAAAATCCCCTTTTCCAGGTGTATATGAATTTCCATAGACAGAGTAAGGCACTCTTGAGCAGTTCAAGCTTTTCCTTTCTGCCAGAGGTGCAGGTAAGGAGCCCAGACAGCACAGACCCCTCTCCAAAAAATATATGGGTCCTCCTCTCTTGCAAAATACAGGGAAAGGAGAGGGCCAGCATAGGGAAGAACTTAATGCCCCAAGTTGACAGGGGAAGAATATGATCCCTGGATGTTTCTTTGGGCACGGTGTGATTCAACATCACTGATGTAACGGTTTCTTTTACATTTTTTTGTGAGAGGAGTATGTGAGTCAGGCGTCAGGCATGTCTGCAGAGCTGCTCGCTGCAACAGCTGTTTCTCTGCATCTACTTATGGAAGGTTTTCCTCTTTAAACAAACAAACAAAAAATTAAAAACCAAAAAAAAAAAGGGGGAAAAGAAAAGAAAAAAGAGAGGAGAAGAAAAGAGAAAGAAATGCAGAAAGGAAGAGATGAAAAGAAAGGCCAGATGAAAGGTACTTAAGGACAAGAATCTTCTGTATAGAGCTGGATTCAGAGGAGAAGCAGATACTTTCCTGGACGCTAAATCTGAGACTCTTTCCAGAAAATGTCAGTTCCTTTCCAAGTGACAGAGCAGTTTCTCAGGGCTGCAGAGGATGGCAAAAAGCACTGGCAAAGAAATAAATACCCGCCTGCAAAGTGTGGTGGGGTGGGAGCAGGAGGGGCTCGACCACCTCCAGCTCTGCAAGCCCCAGGCCAGCTCAAGCCCCAAAATAGGGCTCGGGGTATTTATTTATTTCATTTCCTTCAAGCAGAGCCTTGAGGATTAATTTGTTCACATTTTGAAGATGAAAAGCAGCATATGAACACTAAGTATTGCTATATCGGCCAAGAGGGATGATTCAAAAAGCAGAGTCTATATGAAGAGTCTGAGTGTGGAGGAAATACATATATGGAAACATAAGCTTGGCAACGGGGCACGTTTTTTCCCCCCTCTTTGATGTCTGGCCTCAGTAATCCAGACAGATTCCTTCAAGAAATTGGTCCAATTTATTTCTGCACTTTTATCTTACTACCTGCTACTTGTTC
Source organism: Pedionomus torquatus (assembly GCA_013398155.1). Lineage (NCBI taxonomy): Eukaryota > Metazoa > Chordata > Aves > Charadriiformes > Pedionomidae > Pedionomus > Pedionomus torquatus. The sequence continues at coordinate 54,298 of VZRU01019216.1, forward strand.
ATTTGAAGTAGCGATGAAAAAAACCCGAGTACCTGGCGGTGTGTAGCAGTGTGCTTTTTTGTATGAATAAGGTAATTTGAGTACATTGTAATACTCCCCCTAAATGGGACTGTTCTTGGCAATCTGCGCTTCCCGAGTCCTCTCGGGATGAGAGCAGAGCCTGCCTGTTCCTTCATCTGACCCACATATTTGCACTTTCTCAGTGTTGCTGCAGTCCAGTAAAAGCACACTGTCCTCTTCCTATCTGATGCTCTTTTTTCCCCTAAGGAAAAAGAGAGTTATGTTCAGTCACAGCTCCAGTTATGATCCAGTTTCAACGAAGCCTCTATAGTATCACATATTTCATCTGACTAGCATTCTGGTATCTGTGTTTAGTTAGTGCTTATATATAAATTGTTTGTATCATGTTACAGTTTTTCTGAAAAAAAAAAAAAAAGAGAGAGAGAATAAGAGGGAGTATGCATCTCCTGTGCTCTGATGAAAATATGCAAACTTTGGGCTGCAGAAAAGTTGTCGATGTTGTTTAGGTATAAAGTAAAGCAAGCTTCCTAGTCAAACCTAATCAGAAATACTTTTATGCAGCCCACTCTGATTTCAGGGAAACGGTTCTTGATTTACACGAGAAAATAATTTGATAAATATGAATGTTATTTTTACTCTGGATATTAGAAAAAAAGGGGAAAAAACCTGAATGGTAATTAGGAGATGGAAGTAGAGATATTTTACAACTTGCCATTGCTGCCTCTTTGAAAACCACAGAAATAATAGTTTTATTTGCATTATATGTAGTGCCTCAAATATAGTTAAAATTTTCATCTGCTTCCCTATGTCACTTGTATTGACGTGGTTTCCAGACAGGTTCTGCCTTTTCTTCTCAACGTTGGTCCTTGCTTGCATTTTGTGTTCTCCATCTCTTCCCCTTCCAAGTGGCAGGCAAAGCAAACTCCACATTCTCATTTATTCCTGTTATCATTTAATACTAAGGCAGTAAATGCCTTATCAGTTTTGAAACAGCAGTCTGGATAATTCCAAGCAGATGTCTCTCTTTCTTTAATCACAGCGTCGGTTATTTCTTGGTCAGTCTTGATTAGCTGATTCTTACATAATGAGAAAGTATAGTTAATGGCCACTTATATGTGGGTTGAGCATGCTGAAAAGAACAGCTTAGCCCCCTGAGAACAAGAGGCTGATGAGCCAGTAAAATCAAGCTAAATGGAATGAGTCTTCATTATGAGTCATTAGAAAAGATGACGCTTTGGCTAACAGATGAAATATCTTTGATGAAGACCAGTTGTAAAAGCACAACTTAATGCTTAATAAATGTATTGGGGTGACTCATAAATTCAACGTACACATTTGTTTCTTTGCAGTACGTGTCAACTCCGGTGCAACACCATTTCCTGTATTAGATGTGTCCCCTGGCTGGATACGGGCTTTAAAAAGACGCTCTTACAATCACTGCGTGAAAGATGACTGTATGACAACTTGGCAGAGGAGGAAAAATGAAAATAAGAGTGTTCAGACCCACTGCATTTGCCTGGAAAAATGGGCAAATCTCCCTGTATGGACTGTCTGGTGCCTGTTAGCTGTATCGTAATTTGGTTAGATTTGAAACTAGGCTAGTTGGAGATCGGCTTGAATTGGTGGAAGCTACAGTAGTTTAACTTGTTGCACAGACCCGTTGGACAGCTTATGTGGTTTTAGTTGGACAAATAAAAAACTGATTTATGAAACAGCAGGGATTTTGAATGCTACACGAGAAATGAAAAATAGAGTATATCTCTTATTCCTACATAAGCAGCAAATAAACCCCCAAATACAAAGTAGATAATGTACATTATTAGCTGGGTGATAGTGGTGAGGTAGCGTGAAAAACAGCAATGGTTGTAACGTAAATGCTCCTGAAACAAAAATATTTAGGGAGAAGAGAAGGGAATGTGATAGGAAGATCTTTTGGTTTAGCTGAAGAAATGGAAAGCTATTAGCATCTTCTGAAAATGAAGCAGTCAAAAGCCAGTAGCTACTGTTTGCACTTTTACTCGCATACGGGTTGAAGGATGGCGTGATCTTCGTTTGCAGGGAAATTCCATCATCTTTAAAAGTCTTCAACACTTTGTTTGGTGGATGTATATTGTGGCAAATTCATGTCTTTCCAAACTATTGTGGGGATAGTGCTCAAGTAGGAAATGCGTTTGACTTTCTTCAGACTCAGAGGTCTAGTGTTTTGGTATGACCTTTCTTTAAAAAAACCCAAACTAGTTCTTGTTAAGATATTTTTATCTAGTATCACCTTTTTGATCTTTTTAAATAACAAGTGCTGTTATTTTCAGAAAAAAAATTATGGATTTTTTAATACAAATTTAGAGGACTATCCATCAAATTTGCAAGTGACAGATCCTTGAGAGAAGCCACAGATGCTTGAATGTAAAGATGGGTTTGTCTTGACAAAGTTTGGCCAAGCTGCTCTGCAAAAAACAAGCGTTTTCTCTTAGCTTAGCAGTTCCTGGAAGAAAAATACTCACCATTGGCTAGCCAGCATCAGAGGGACTGCTTTATTTTTTGTTTTCCAGGGGGTGAAGTCCTTTATTGGATTTCTGTGCCTCCTAAATAATGTAATGCAGATCAATGGTGCAGGCCCAACGACTTTCTGTCCTTGCTGCAGCAAGACTGATATCGTTATGGACCCCAAATCTCATAATAATAGGAAGAGATATACTCGCATCCTCAATTTTCTGCCAGTGCTTGTGTTGCCAGCGTGGTGCCTTCTCTTCTTTCCCCGCGTCTCAGGGGCAGCATCACTGCCCCCACCAGTGAACCCCAAGGTGTTGGGGTCCAGCAGTGAGTCACTGGGAGCAAAAGAGCCAGCAGCGAGTACATATTTTTAATAAGTAATGAATTCACTTAGTAGGAAAGGGTAGGGTAGAGAATGAATTGTTTAACAGATTAATGTGAATTGTCTTTTATATTTTATAAACCTCCTAAGTCCCTGGTGTGCTGAGCCAGGTTTTGTTTATGTACATGGAAACACAAAATCTTTTCCAGTCCCTGTGCAAATAACACAGAATTGGACTTCATTACACTGGCTAATTTAACAAGTCCTAGGAGGCTTCTTGTTACTCAGTAATAGAGGAGGAGCCACAAACCCCAGAACTGCTGCACCAGCACAATCTCTTTGAATGAAATAATCATCCTCGCTTTCTAAAGCTCTCCAAGAAGGGGTTTTTGCCTGTGAGGCCTGAGTCCACAAGGAACAACGATTTGGGGTGAGACCCAGGTTTCCTGCTTGAACTGCTGAGCAGGCGGCGAGAGCTCTGGTGGCAAACTCCAGCCCAGGTCCCCGCTGCAGCACATTCCGATGTTCCTTTCCCAACAAGTAGTTGGAAGCGTCCAATTTTGGTGAAGCTATGAGCTTTAATGAAGGATTTGAAGAACTTCTCTTTATGATGAAAGGCATTAAAATTCTAAAACTGGGAATTTATTTCTCTCCCATAACTGGTGGATAATCACATGGTGCTGAGAAGCAAGGCACTTTAAGCTGCTGATATTATTGCTGCTGTGCCCGTTAAATAGAACTAATGCAAGCCTTGCATAAATATTTTAATAGCTTTTTACAGTATTTCTTTAGAAAATGTTTAAAGAGCCACCTAATGTCAGACAGAGATACTTCCTATGTAAACCCTTGTTAATTCTCTTTTAATGACTTTATTAACATTATTTAATTGAATATTGACGCATTTAGCAGCCCTTTAAGCATCCTGTTTTATTGAAGTTTTACTTTCACATATTGATAAGTAGCACAATGTCAGAGCACTGATTAATTGCATCTTTACTTAATTCTATTTGAATTAGTTCGACATGAAAGATGAAACGTAGGTACAGGAGAGCTCTCTTTTTTTATCAACTTCATGCATTTTATATGTATAGTTTGTATCACTTAATTTAGGTTCATTTTGATTCCCAGTATGCCCAGTTAGCATGAGTATGATCACACTCTCAGAGCTGGGGGGTCTAAATATTTTACTCTGTGTAATGCTCTGTCTTTTATCTCGTCTGTTATGAATAATTTACTTGTTGGTACAGCTTCAGAAGCAAATCCAGTTCTGCAAAAGCATATATATTTTACTGGAAAAAGTAAGTATTACAGTGATATTAGCTTTCTCCTTGGATACTGTCCTTACAATATTAGAAGTCTGCAGAGAGGTGGATGCTTTGCCTTGTGTTACTTGGCTTAATAGCCAGCTGCTTTTCTTGTATACTTCCACAAGAAGCACTGGCATTAACCATACATATTTAATCATAACACGGTTGCTTTTCTCATCTCAAATGTTCTTCTTTGCTTCTTTATGCGCATTTTTTGCAAAGTTCAAGCAGGGTGAAAATCGCTTCAAGAGCAGAGGGACTGTGGAAGCTGATGTAGCGTACCGAAACTGGATCTCTAGGGCTCTTGCTGTTGCTGGATTTTTGCATAGGCTTTTAGCACCAGGGTGAATTCCAGAGATTGTCCTAATACTTAGTCACCTATTGTTAAGACAATTAGAGGTGTAGCAGTTTTAATTAAGTTAGTTCTTTGTGCTTATTTTCATTCACACAGTCAACTGAAGTCATAACGCACTTTGCGTTGGAGTAGACTTACCAGGTAGGTTTTGAATGGTCTGTCAACATCTGAGAGTTAAAGCAGAGTAGGATGTGACTGTACCTAATTTCAGTTCAGCGGGAAATTGTTCTCATTTTTGGCAGTAGACAAAATCCCTCTTTCTTTTTTTTTTTTTTTTTTTTTTTTTTTTTTGGCTTTCCCATAGTTCTTCTCCTAAAGGAAATATATGGATTTTCCACCCAGGTAGGCTATGGGGAGAGTATTCAACCTGCAGCATGACATGTTTTGTAAGAGACTCAGATCCTGAGATCTGATCTCAGGGTCTATGGATTTTGCCATGTTTCCTGAAGACCACGCAAGGGCAGGTAGGTCTGTAAAAATCCAGTAGGTGATAACTAAAATTTCCAAGAACTGCAGATCCTACAGGATTCCAAAATTTGGCATATCTGTATATTTTTTTGAGAAATCAATGTATTTTGGTGATTGCAGTCTACAACCTGAGCTCTTCTTTATCTTAAAAATTGAATTGATCTTAAATGTCAGCCAGATGGAGTTTCCTCCTTCTTACTTTAGATAAAGGCATCACCTAAAAGACTGCTCCTGCTTGGGACAGTTGCCTTGAGCTGCTTGCCCTGATGCTGCTGTGGGACTGTAAAACATCGTGTAGCCCTTGTGCGTTATTGGAAACGTTGGAAGAGGAACACAAAAAAGGTCTTGTGCATGGGTTACACATGAGTTGGAGCACCAATTTTTAAGTAAAAGTCTAAGATGGGAAGGTAGGATATAGGCAGTCTTTTTAGTCATGATTATGACTTCAGATCAGCAGCAAGATGAAACCACTGTCACTGGGGCTGAGGCTCTTGACTGATAGTTGCTTCCAAGGAATGCCATCCTTGGTTCGTGTGAAGTGTTGGAAAATTGTCCTGATGGTGAGAGATTCAATCTAAAATTTAGCGTTTTAGTACCAAAGTGTTTGGGTGTTTTCATTCTGGGGAGTGTAAAGCACCTGGGGAGTAACTGAACAGAAATGCATCTCCATTTGGATGTAAGTCAATAATTCATGAGAGGCATGGGTTGAATCGGAATCCAGGTATCTCTTCTAGAGTTCTGCATTGTAAGCAGAAATGTATTTGACATGAGTTAACTAATGGGAACATCAGACGAAGAGCAGAAACTCATTAAATGAGACTGTTTACCAGTTCTAGTGAGGCAAAGGTAGAGAAACAATGGGGTGGAGCAGTGACAAAAAGAGTCTGAGGGAGAAATTGGATGTAGACAGAGCAGAACTGACATGGGCAAGTCTTTTGGGGAAGAAGGAGTAGGACTTTTACCATCATTGATGAATTAGGGGGAAAGGGAAAGAAATGGAAAACCCTTTGGTGAAGTTTTAGCACTGAAATGTAAAGAGGTCAGTAGGAAAAAAACCCTTGATACTGCTGACGTGATAAAAGGAACAAAAAAGAGTATGCGAAGGAGAGCTAAGGTAATAGAGAAGTTGTGGTTAATAGTCTGGAAGATGTAAGAGGCAGTGCTGATACTGTGAGGGTAAGGAGTCTGGGGGGGATTCAGTCACTCTGAATGTGGATGGGTTTGCTGATGCCATGAACTCCTGAATGAACTCCCCTGGCTTTCGCACAGGCGTGAAATCGTGCAGTGAGGTTGTTCCCAAGAAGGCGTGTGAGGAGGCTGTGACTGCAACCCAGTTACGTAACACAACCCACATGCCGTATAGCGCTCCATCCTGGACACTGCTTCTAGCCCTTCACAGCAGGCTAAGGAACAGTAGAGGGGCAGTTGTATGTTTTCTGTAGGTGATGACAGAGAGGAGAGGGTCAGGTAAGCTAGACGTATAGGAATCTTCTAGGGAAAACCTCTCCTGCACAGCAAGCGTGCACAGGAACTGCTGCTGATGGAAACGGAGAAGCTGTGGTGAGTCCTGGAAGTCAGGAGATCACGTAGGCACCCAGCGGGACTGCTGAATCTTGTTTTGGTTTGCACTCCTGGAAGGATTCTGAGAACAGAATTTATTAAGAAGGGATTATTGCAAACCAGAGATAAGGAAAAAATTAAGATAATACCTCGGTCCATGCAAAGGAAGAATGTCAAGTATGTGATTGACAGTGCAACTATTGATAGGACTAGAATATGCAAATTACTTTAACCCTGGAAGTTGCACAGCAGGTACCCGGTGGAGTGCCCAGCTGGTATTAGGAGAGGATGTTGGGAAACTGTCTTTCCCCTTAGGAAATTATGTCAGGACTGAAATATAAGGAAACCGACACAACATGATAATTCATGGCTAAAAATTGTACAGGAAGAATAGGTTAGGTCAAGGGGACACATTGCTCATTTAAGGTCAACTTAATTTGTAAAGCTGTAATAGTGGCAACCATGAGCAATTTCTGTGTGTTCCCCGTATCCTTATTTTCAGTTGCTTAAATAAAAAAGAGGTTTTTCAAAGCAGAGAAGTAGAAAGGAAGACAACGGGTAACAATGGGAGAGAACTAATTGCTGACAGGATAGATTCTGTACTTAATAAAACTTATGTTAAAAAGAAAGCTAATGGAGAAATATTATAGCAAAGAAGTAAAATGAAACCTAATAATTTAAGACTTGAATATATGCTCAGCCTATAATGTGTAATTTTTTATTTTGTCTGGGGTGTCAAAGAAACATTTTTATTGGTACCAGAATTAGCTAACTGATTATGATTGTTCAAGCTTGTATGGAAGAGGAAACAACTCTCTTTACTACAGGGAAATACAAACCCTTATATTTAGGAAGGAGGGAAATGTAGGATTCAGAAGCACAGGATTTTCTCAAACGGAGCACAGACAGAAGTCTTTGACACTGGCAAATTGAACTAAGGCTTGGCAATGGTGTTGGGTGGAGGTCCAGTCAAGGAGAAAATAGGAGCCTTCTGGCTTAGGAGGAGGTTTAGGATGTGTTTAGGTAGTAAAATTGCCCAATTTGGAGCTTGGGTATATTCATGCTTTGTATCAGCTGGGTGCGTTTAGTTCAGAGAATGGGAACTCCACTCAGACATGCTTAGAGAAGAGCTAATGTACTATTCAGATATTTTAGAGAAAGTCAATTCCAATTTATTTCCATGTATCACTAATGTCATTGCATGAATCATTGCAAAAGATATGGAGATGAGAATAAAAAAGAAAGTTAAATTGGAAAGGCCTAGTATTTTTCATACTTTGTCAGTTATGACATTTAATCTTAATTGTGTCTGAATTTGACTGATTTTCCAATTGCCTGAGTTTAGCAAGAGTTATGTTGTTGCTAGGACACAGCTACTTTGTGTGATACATCTATCGTAACGTAAAAGAAAAAGATTTTAAAGACTGATTCTTCTGTTTACACTCACAAGTATATTTTGAGCTGCAGTGTCCTAAATGCAGTTGTGAATTTGATTTGTTCTGTTTCTTTTCTGTTGCGTGTGAAAGGTATCGTGGTGCCATTCATTTCTGCTACTGATTTGTTTCCTCCTTTTAAAAATTAATCATAAATTTTATAAGAACAGTCACAGATACTCTGCTGGTTCCACATTTCCTTGCAGAGTATCTCTGAATTTCTCTTTTTTTATTATTGTCATGACATAGGGGAATTCACTGCATGTGTTCATATGGACCCTGAACCATGTATATGTTAATTCTTTTCTAGATTACAGGTACAAATTATATAGTGGTGACTTCCAAGGCTAACTTTTGTAATATTTCTATGGAAAGATTTCAGACACTGATTTTCCAGTGGGCCTGAGTGAACTGAACATCTGTATCAGCTACAGCACTTTCTTTTCTGACTCTCATAAAGGCCACAGTAAAATTTCTGTAATGATGTAGAATAAGACCTGTGAGGTCTTCCTCATGTTTGATTCATGTCCCTAAAGCTCTGCAGGGGGCTCAGATGTAGAATTGCTCCCTACAGCTGTAGTAAATGAACCTCTATACTGTTAATTGGTGTAGACTATTTATATCTGTGACCCAACAGTTACAGCATGTCACAGCTCTGGATGCATTTCAAGAACCAATACCTTGCCCTTGGTGACCTGACAGGTTGGGTTTTTTTTAATCCCGAGAGAGAAGTAGCAAGGAATGGGACTCATTAAGACTCATCTATTAGTCAGGGGTCTTCCAAATGATGGCCGTGTCTGGGTCCCAGTAAGTTCACACCGTGGCCTGGCCATGATGAACTAGCTCGGTCACATTTATTGTCACTACATGGGTAGTAAACACGTAGGACAGCAGCACAGTTACAGGAGCAGAGCTGGGAAATCCTTTGGCTTCTTCTTGTTGTGTTCTGAGTGGGGCTCCAAAATAATCATGAATTTGAGCAATTTTTTTTCCCCCTAGGAAATAAGAGGGCCATTTAGAATGCCTTAAAACATTGAGTTTCCCAACTTTATAGAGAATTTTATTTCAGAACTGCTAAAACTTCCCTACTATCAGCTCTTTTGTTGGAACTTAATGTTTCAGCATGGTGACACAGTGCAAGGCCATAGGAATGTGTTAGAAAGTCATTAGAGAACAGTTAGAATGTCGTTTGTCTTCAGAGGTCATGGAAAAACTGAAAGAAGTTTGAAATTTATGATAGCAGAAGACAGTGACTATTTTACTAGGGCCATTTAGGACTGTCATTTGCATGAAATTAAAGATGGTCTCTTATAAATTTATGTATGAAGTTCTGACAATCCACATCATTTTAGAGGCAAAGATTGAGAATGCGATACTGGAATAACATTTGGTAGATATATTGCTAGATCAAAGTCTGTTGACGTTAATATGAAATCTCGGTTTTCTTTATCTTTTACAAAGGGCTTCTTTTCTTTTTTTCTTTTTTTTTTTTTTTTTTTTCTTTTCCTGGAGCAGTCTTCAGTAATCAGTAGTTCAACAGGAATTCAGTATGCCCTGTGCGGGGAAGAGCTGAACACTCTTTTAGCTGTCTTTGCTGCTTGATGTGTTTAAAAGGTTTCTCCAAATGGGCACTTTTGAGGTGAGGATTCAGCGTGGGGAAAAAAAAAAGCTCCTTTATCCCATATGAAAGCTCGATACGTCACAAGAACAGATAGACATTTATTGACATACAGAGAAGCTCTTGTGCTTTGAGGGTGGAGTAGCATCTAGGACCACAATACAAATTCAGATGCTGTGAAAGGATGCAAGCAGTAATGTTGTATGCCAGAAAAAAAATAAATGGATGCTATTCTACTAATAAAATATGCTCATGTTATCACCCTTGGCTAGCATTACTGACTTAGCTTGGGTTTTGTATTAATTATTGAAAATTGTGGGGTTGGTGTTCCCCAGAAGAGTGCTTTATTATTACAAATGCAGCTGACATCTTGCAGCTGCCAGCACCTTTTTTAAACAAATTCCATCTTCTTACTTCTTTTGTGTTTTAATGTGTGCATCAACTTGCTAGAACGACGCTGTATTAGAGTATTAGGCAGCATGGCAGGGGCAGGCAAAGCAAGTAGCATAAGTTGGGGAAAGCTGAAAAATAAAAGCAAAGAAATCAGTAAAGAAGGTTCGTCACTCATAAAATCAGTGGCTTACATCAATTCATCTGAGCTATCTTGATTTACAGGAGCTGGTGATCTTGTACAACAGGTAGTAGAAAAAGCACATTAGAGTAGATGTAATGACCTAGCATTCATCATTAGGTTAATGACTAATTGACCTAATGCTCATCTTTGGTTAATACATTTATAATCATGATTTTCAAAGACGTCCATGATATCATTCATGGTCTGTAGCTACTAACCTGGTCACGTTTGAAGACCTCTGCATCATGATGTTGTCAGTAAAATATGCTCTAGACATCTAGTTTCACTCCTATAGCAATTGAAAAGCCAATAAATCACAGGATGTTTACACAATGTAACTATCTCTATAGTTACAGAATGTAACTACAAGGAATGCTTTCCAGAACATCTGGATATGGATAACAATATGCAACTGTAATTTATCTGGATGCAACTGCGCTTAATTTATGATTAATATTATATCTAGATAGCCATCTGTAGAAATATTGTTTGAACACAATGCTTTATATTTTTAAAATGTCTATTTATTCTGATAGTAACGTAGGATTTCCTTTCTCATGTGGATGTAGACGAGCAAGTACAAATGTCTCCAGGTAATTTGGCTGTCTGGGTGTTCTCAGCTGGAAAATCATGTTGATGGAGGGATCTAAGACAGTTGCAATACCTTTGATCTAGTCTGCTGTCCTCCTGTGGCACAGCAAAGTTTTAAGGCTTCTGGGCTTCTTTTCTGAAGGCTTTTGTTTTATTATGAGATTCTGGGAACCTCAGCCTGAGGTGAATGGAAGTGATGTTATATACACCCTTCTGAAATGAACATTTATTTCAGGTAATTCCTTCTACTCCTACATTCCTATGAATGTTTTGCAAACTATTATGTCATGTGGTTTTATCAAGCAACAGCATAATTCAGTCCATTGCAGGTGGGAATGGAAAGATCAGCAGCCTAGGATATTGGGTGAACTTTTGTGGCCAATTGAATTTGAATAATATCTGAGCATGTATGTGTTAGGCTCACTCAAAACAAAGCTACAATCCATTTTCAATATGTTAACAAGGTGGTCTTATCTGCTCAACAGAAAACATTACTCTATCAGGTACAAATTATCCTTGGATGGTGCTTTAAAAATCCTGTCAGTATTAACATTTTGTTTTTTCAACTTCCCTTGAGTTCAACTTCTCAGAATATCATTTAAGGCCTCAAATTAGATTGCAAGAAAACATGTATGCAAAATTCGATTAATATTCCAGTGTGTATCAGTGCTAATGATGTTAACACAGGAAGATAAATCAGAATAAACATTAAATTATTTTTGTACTTGTGCTTGTGTCCGTGCAAGCCTTGTGTAGTGCAGCAACTGATTTCTTTAGGGGGAAAATATCTTTGAACATTGTGTTGGATCGGTTCCCTGCAATCTGTCTAAGTCAAGCTTTCAATATAATTTTCAAGTATGTTTCTTTGAAGGAAATATTTGACCTAGCAGATTATCATATTTCACTGTCACTATTGTCATTCCCTTGATAATTAACCATGTTTATCCAGTTTCAGATGTTCTGTTGGGCTATTCCTCTCTGGTAGGAAGCTGATGATCTGGAAGTGCAGGGTATCTGGCAGAGGATTATATGACCTTGAAGGATGGACTTGCAGTTTCTGTCCATGTGCTCATCTTCCAGAGGCTTCTTCTGGGGTTGACCAAGTGGACTAATGAATTGTCCTTGGTGTGGGACCACCCTCTTCCTGAGGACCATATGGGGACAGACAGTGCCCAGCAAATCAAAGCCATGCAGAGGGTGCTGGATCTTCTCCATGCATAGAACTGTAGAATGGTTTGGGTTTGAAGGGACCTTAAAGATTATCTGTTTCCACCCCCCCCCCTGCCCTGGGCAGGGACACCTTCCACCAGACCAGGTTACTCCAAGCCCCATCCAAACTGGCCTTGAACCCCTCCAGGTTTGGGGCATCCCCAGCTTTTTTGGGCAACCTGTTTCAGTGTCTCACCACCCTCATAATTCTCTAATTGGCGTGGGGACCGAGGTGTATGGCATCACCAAAAGGACATGGGGATTGGCGTGTCACTGCCTATCAGTGATGGGATGAGCTGGGCCAGAATGGAAAACTTCCCTGAAGGCTTTAGAAATAGGGGTCTGATCTTCACCAGGGCTTTGTTATGGCTTAGGGAGATTCAGCAATTGTATGTGGTTGCCAATCTAAAGCGGTTTGGATTCCAGTGTTTTAATTTGTTCTTTTAGCTGAGAAGTTTGTCTAACATGGCTGTAGCTGAACTCTCAAGCATGCAAAAAGCCATAGCGTGAAAAAGGCTTGGAAGAAGCCCCAGCTGTTTAGTAACCAGTCCGAATCATCAGCTGTGAATCCTTTCGTTTGAGGAAATAATATCAGATTAATAAATGAAGCATTCAGGCTCTGGGCTGGGAGGTATGCAGGATCGAATAACACACATTCTAGGCAAAGACAAACGCAGGCTGTAAATGGAGCTAAGAAACCCTCCAAGTCTGAACAGGACGGGCTGTGTTATAACCTCATTTGGTCAGGGAATTAAGAATTGATCCTTTTAGGGGCTGATACTGAGTTGTTGCCACTCGTATGTGTCCTCCAGCAGCTTTTAGACCTACGTGAGACTCGTTACACTAAAATCTAAAATATCTTCATCGAAAACTCTATGAATGTTGGGCTCTGGGTTGTTTTTTTTTTTAAAGACAACTTGTTCCAGTGGGATGGTCTGAAAGACTGGGACAACAGCAAAGGTGCTTTTGCCATTTATTTGCAAGTGTCACAGTTAACCTCTTGTGTTGTAAAGGACTTTTCTACAGATCGTACAAAACGCCGGCTAGGGCTGTAAAACTGACTTCCCTGTTCTGCTGGTGGAGATTCAGAATTATTTCTTTTTTTCTCTGGGGATCACAAGGAATCAGTGACAGAATATAAAGGCTGTGCATGAGATTTTCCAGTACTGACCTACTTCTTCTCTCATTAAAATCACTTTGAGCTTTGCCATTGACTTTTCTCAGGCAGAATCAGGCCAATATTGTATGCTAATGAAATTGCTTTCCAAAAAACTTCTCCAGTAGTTGTGTCCAACCGTTCCAAGCCATGGGTCACAATATGATTTCAAAAGTAGAGGAGCCCGTCAGCATTGTGAAACAGATTTCCTGGCCCTGGGTGGCTCAAATTTGCATCTCGTAAGCTGTGGCAGGAAGGAGAAACCACACAGAGGGACCGTTTCAGAAGAATCTGCTTGTGCACTTGCCTCTGTTCTCCTTCTTCAGGTCTGGTGAAGCAAAAGCATCATGTGGAGGGATCTGGCAGGAATGCATAGGGGTTGCAGAGGACAGGTAGTCTCAGGGAATTCATTGCTTTAAGATTAAAACATTTAGGAAGATATATATATATTTATTCTTATTTCTGTTAATTCTTTCCTACTTTGCACCGTAGCTCAGTGTTTCACACTATCTGGACAATTGACAGCCAAGAGAGCTCTGCCAGAGCAGGCATAATGGAAAAAGAATTTAATTTGGAGTTCAATGCATATCCTAAAGAAGGAGCTTTACCTGGGTCAGGTTTTTCTTCAAGTATCTAGAGGAAATGCTGAATAAGCATAACAGCCTAAATGGATGGAAGCCCAATTTTCCTAATATTAAGGGTAGAATCAGAGCCAGGGATTTGGTTTTGGTCTAAATGAACTCCAGGATATAAAGCCGAGACCAAAAGAAAAACAGAATTTTAAACTGTATGCTTTAAAGTTAATGAATAGTTACACTGTCTGGAATGCTACACAGGAAATAAAAACTCTGGGGTTTTCTTTCGGCTTTTTATTTTGGGGGGCTTTGTTTTTTTTCATGCACAATTTAGCAGTCAGAGTTCTATAAAAGGAAGATTTGTGCATTCAGATAATTTGGGAAGGTAAAATATTTTTTGAAACGGGGAAAAAAAAAAAAAAAAAAAAAGAAAANTCTGCGAAAGCCTGGGAAAGCAGCAGCAGTGTGCCCTCCAGTGACAGCCGCCGCTACAGCAGCGAGAGTGACAGTCTCTTCCAAGCTCTCTGGGGACTTCTCTTTGCAGGGAATCTCGGAAAGTTAAGACGAATTAGTCAGAAATAGGACGTTAATGCAGGCAAAAGTGCAGCTATCTGCATTCCACTCTCACCACCCTTTCTACAGCAGATGCTTTCGTTCAGATGTGAAGTGCCCGTAATTTGCTGTAGTCTTCATACCCTTGGACGTTGGTAGAATCGTTTTTGGCTTGCAGAGGAAAATACACCGGGAGAAGAAGAATGCAGTTTCCACATACATAAGTAGCTGTCAGCTGCAATGACTCTCTATGCTTTGATGGCTCGCCTTGCAGGAGCAAGGAGCTTTGTGCCATGCAGAACACAAGACCTTGGATTTGCAACTGGATTCCAGAAGGAAACCCACTGGTTTGGGGCAGGGAGCTGTGACCAGGGCTGTTGACTGTACTGCCCTTCCTTGCACGGGAATCACTGCAAGGACTGAACCCTGAGAGGTTGGGTAGCAAGGGAGGAGAGAGAACCCGGCACTTCCACCATCCTCAGGGCAAAACACTTGTGCTGGGGGGAACCAAAAAGACCATTGTAATGCAGGGGTTTGGGCTGAGCTATTCAGCATTTGGAGGTTGCTCCAGCACTTCCAACTTGATGTTTGTTGGTGGGGCATGAGACCTTCTTGCGTGAGGTACCACTGACTGGTTTTTCCTTTTCCACGGTGAGGCAGTGTTGTAAGCTTGACTGATTTCACAACTGAGCAGCTTTACAATTATCTCTTCATTTAGGTTTTCAGCACTTGTCTGCTCTTAGGGCATCCCCAAAAGATGGACAGTCAAAAGGTAAATAGAGGTGTGTTTGCATAAAACTGTAATGACTTCAAACCTGGATCTGATTCTTCTGCAGGGAGGGAATAGAATCTCCAAAATGACAGGTCAGAGTTGATTCTTTTTCCAACCCCTCTTTTATTGTTTGAAGTGTGCGTGTTGATGATTCCCTCACCCTCCCTTTCTCTTTTTCTCATGCACATACAACATATTCAGAGAAAGAGAAAGCCCAGAACAACCAGGAAAGCAAGAGCATAACAAAAGGCAGTGTTTTTTAAGAGTTGTGTTTTGTTGATCTGGGTGATGTGAGAAGAGATTTATGGGGTTGCTTGAGGAAAAGTAGAATTGTCTGTCATCTCGCTCTGCTGAATAATCATATTGCAGACAAGGTCTGCCTTGAACATATGAAGAGGGAAATCCTTTCTCTCCAGTGAAGCAAGCTGATCATATGGAGAGCAGCTGGAATTGAGCTGGGTCCTGATTTAATAGAATGTTATTAGCAGTGACGCTGTCATGGCAGCACTTTGGAGTGGCACTCAAAGTAGTTGCCAGGTGGGAATCACCAGCTTTGTAACTATTATTTCCTGGCCTTTTTTTCTGCGCTGCTTTTTCAGAAGGGGAAAAGTACAAGGGAGACCTCAGCTTACATAGATGAAAGCCCCAAAAGAGATATTTTGGTTAAAAAAATANAACGGTTGGTTTACAGAGTGGAAGAAATTGTTGGTTTGCAGTAACTATGTCATTGAAGAGAAGATGAGGGTACACGAAACCACCTCAGGTTCCCAAATAGTGAGAATAGCAGGGTGCCCTTCTCCTAAACACTTCTTAATGAGTTAAATAATTTTTAAACTGCCATGCAGTTGCAAGTCCTCTTTGGTGTCAGTATCTGCTCTTGCTTTTGATGGGAGTCATCTCTGATAAAGAAATAAAGCTCAGAGATATTGACTGAAGGCTCCTTAGAACACTTTGGTTTAGTTTGTTGAGCAACAAGGATAAAATTGCTTCCCATGTAGTCCAGGTTCCTTGACTTTATTTTCAAAGTAGTAATCAGTAATAGTAGAGTAACATCAGCAAATTTCTGTCAGGCAGAAAAAAGTGTTTTTCTCTCTACCAGTCCGAAGTACCTTATCCTAGTCCAAATCTGCAGCTTGTGCAAGCAGGGAATATTTCAATAATGTTGATTCCAGTGGTACTTTTCACATGCTCATAGTTATGCATGCAAGTATCTAGTCAGAGAAAACAAGCCTAATGCAAAGAAAAAATGTGTGCACTCTTCCACAACCGGATTTATTGCTGACATTGGCAGGTGCGACGTGCAAAGTTCAGAGGAGTTTAGCTTGTGCATGGCTGTATGCTTAAAAATCTTTATAATATTTCATCCCTAATCCGATTTCCTAATTTCCGCAGTCTGAATCATCCAGGCAGATCTTTATTGTTTGTAATATCATTGTGTTGATCAAATGTTGAGTTGCTCTGGAGGTGTGTGGGTGAGGGCAGGGACGTGGAAGCATTTGCATGCACCTGTAGTAGAAGCGGATTGAAATTCCTAAGACTTTCTTGGCACTGCTCAACACATACTGTTAAGGAAAAGGAATTCCATTGAAGTGGCATTTTGAAAGGAGAAAATATTAATTTCTGTATTTGCTTTCCATCGATTGAGCCACGGTACAATTTTGTCATTTTATTTCAAAAAAAATATGCAACTCTGTTTAAATGGATGCTAAAAGAAAAATGTAAAACTATGAATAAAAAATGTATCTGACATGATAGGGCTAGTAATTTCTGATTAGAAATCACTGCTACAGTTTTTACTCTTGTAGATCAAATTTACAGCTGTCTGAAGGTGTTACATTTAGAATAGTCTCACTTAGAAATCCTTTCCCAATTTTGAATACATTTTGGGGGGTTTGCCTTTTTTTCTTATTTTTTTTAACCTTATTTACAATCAGGATGTCGAAACAGTTCTTATTTCTGTTTTTCTTGTTTACTTCCTTTTTATGGTATAGGGGCTGCAGACTTTTAAAAGCAAATTTATTCATTAGAGGGGAGGACCATGCATAATATAGAATTCATGCTATTTATTAAAGCCTGAAAAATAATTATGGAGTTTTTGCATGAAGGAATAGAATTTACACATGTTAGTAGGATGATATTGTTCTTTATCCACCAGAAAAAATTTGTTTGCCTGAGGCCAAAAAAGTGTAGCATTTTGCAAGACTGACTTATCAGGAGCCTCCTAACTTTGTGTGAATTCTTCTGGGGATTGAACTGCCAGCCATGGCCTCCTCTGAAAGAAAACTAAATAAAAATAAAGGAAGAGCCTTTGGTAAGATATGTTTTGAGATACTCAGTCTCATTCTGACCCTTCATATAATTAGAGATCTTTTTGAAGTAGCTTGTCCTGATGAACAGGCAGTTCTGCCACTCTGGGGCTGTGCTGGGCAGCTATTTCGGGTACAACGGCTGCCTTCCAGAGAAATTACTCTGTCCTTGGGTACGGGAAAAATTTAAGTGTATGTTAGACTCCACTTAGTTTTCAGTGAAGGTTTTTGTTAGCAAGGTTTACCTACAGCATTGATTTTATTGTCTCCATGGGTCTGCCCACTGGAAGTTGCCATTTGAAGCCAAGTCATTTTTTGCTCAGTTGCAATTTAGCCGCCTTCTACTTCTATTTGAAGATATTAGAAATACCTTAGGTTTCTGAAATGACTTAATTCACAAATTGTACAGCAGAAGCCTTTGGACTGAATCCTCCTCTTCCCCCAAAACACAAACATTCCTGAACAACAAAGACAACGGCACAACCACAAGCCATAGATCCATGGACAGCCTTAAACGGGTGCTGTAGACATTGGGTTTTCCTTTGTAAATCAGGATTTCAGTAGCCTTCATTCAGTAGGAGAAAGTAAAAGGAAAGGAGAGAGTCATGTATCTGAATGAAGCCCCTTCCCCTGCAAAACCCCACCTGAACAACTTCCATCTGAATTAAATCTCTGTAGGCTTCGGGCATGACAGACATCACCCCAAGCATATCCCTAAAGGCATTAAAGTAAAAGAGCAAAACCTCTCCCTTCAAATGTTGTCACCAGCAAGGGACTTCAACCCTTCAAGCCCAACGTTTGCCTTTCTTTTGAGTCAAAATACATACATACAAAAACCTTCTAGTTGCATGACAGCTAAACTGAAATGAATGCAAAATGGGATTTTATGACTTATGTAACCTCCGGCTGTTTAACTGAAGAATATATGCTATTTTATGCCATAACAATTTGGAATGTTATAAAAATAATTACTTTTAAAATCCATACTGCACATATGCAGATGGTTAACAAACTTCTAGCTCACTCACCAGATGAAAATGATATTGGGAAAATCCAAGCTCTAGAGATAGTGCCTTTCCATTATAAATGTGCAAAGTATGCAAAAACATTACATCGATATTGTTTTCCAGAACAGGCTGTATCTTAATGCCAGATGTTTCATTCTGTGTGTTTCGTGTTGTAACTTAACAATTACTGCTCTTTGAGTTTGGCCAGACTAGGGAAGGAAACACATGGTTCAGATGCACTGGGTAAATGCTTGTCTGGTACAGACAGAGGAGGTTCTAGCTCATTAATCGATCTACCTGGTCATTTGTATTGCCTAAACTACACCTAAACTCATTTGGTTTGTCCATCCTTATGCTTAAAACAGGGTGTTGGTAACACTGCAAAAACCTAGCTTTTGTGCCAGTCAGGACAAACGTGGGAGTTTGCCCCCTGGAAGAATGGCTGGAGCACTAATTAGCTGCATGAGCCACTTCTGCTGGCCTCACTGGTCTCACTGGTTTGTCTTGTAGCCTTTGCCTGAACAAAAATTCATCAGTGGTAGGAAAGACCAGCTGAAAAGTTTCATTTTGTAATAGGGTCCAAACCTAGGTTTTGCTGAACTGAAATCTGTAGCATTTTAAATTAAACATTTAGATGCGCTTTTACAGAAAATGTGTATCTATATTTTCCATAAAACTACTTAAACTTTCCCTTTATATGGGATCATTGCCAAAGGGTGCAGTACCATTTCACTCTACCTATGAGTGGCATCGCGTGCCTCAGACAGTTACAGCTAGCTTTTTGCAGTGAAATAAGGATAGAAAAAGTCACTTGTTCGGTTAAGACTGAATGATAAACAGTTTTCTTTTTAGAAAATGGCTTTCCCCGAGCTTTATAATGCACGGGAATATTTTGTAGTACACAGAGGGATTTTTATCATGAATTAAATCTATTTCAGTTATCATCCTTTATCGTTACTACTGAGTTTCTTAATCTGAAATTTCTGAGAGCAGCCATAGTAACTGTCACAGATATTGTAGGAGCATCATCATCACTCCGCATGTTAATAGAATTTTTGAGTTTTTCTAGTTTTCCAAGTGTTCCTCTTAATAATAATATTGCCAGTGTTTTGCCCGTAGTATTTCATAATTGAAGGAAATCTTTCTTTAAGTATGGACTGCAATTGTAGGAGTCTTTTAAACTGCAATGCATAGTCTGCACAAGTACGCATTAGGAAAAGAATCTCAAATATGGTTTAACAAGCATGTGACAATAAATTAAGGAAATACATTTTGATATGTGAGAAAAATTGGTTTCCACAAAAATACTCATCTCCTCCTAGTCACAGCTGTGACTTTTGAATATGTATTAAGCTCTGCAAGGATAGCTAAGCTAGGAATTTGGCAGCAATAGTATATTCATAAATATACATGAAATGTGAAAAAATAGTTTACGAAATTGAAAGTGAACATCGGAAAGGGTAAGGATACATACCTGGAGATAAAAATCACAATTCATTGTCAGCATAGGAAGCCTTTGCTTTTAACTTATAAATGTTGCCGTGTTCATTAGATTTTTCTCATATAAGCTGCATTTCTTATAATTGAATAGTGTGTTAACAACTGAATGGCTGTTTAAAGAAAGAGAAAGAGCCCTCTGCTCAGGTAGTTTAAGTTTTAATATCTACTCTCCAGCAGAAACCACTCATTTAACATTCAAAGGGAGATCTTGGCTTTCTCTCTCAACTCACTTTACCTCCACAAACCAGATGGCAAATGTCTCACTGTAGAAGCCAGTGGAAAAAGTGTCTGCATCTGCCCACCCTGGAGTGCTCCTTGCCAGCAAAGGGGAGACGATATTAAATCTAGGGACTTCTATTAAACACTGGCAGCTACATTTCTAGTTTTTCCCATTCTGCATTCTGACACTTCATTGTGCCAACTTACTGACAGGTTTTACTTATCCTGATGTAGAGCAGGGAATGAAATGTATTTATTGACATCGTATTTCAGGTG
Organism: Pedionomus torquatus; assembly: GCA_013398155.1. Lineage (NCBI taxonomy): Eukaryota > Metazoa > Chordata > Aves > Charadriiformes > Pedionomidae > Pedionomus > Pedionomus torquatus. Next base: position 74,609 of record VZRU01019216.1, read on the forward strand.
ACATCTTCCAACAATGAGCAAATGTGCCTTTGACTGGTATTTTATATTTTCCTGTAAATATTTCACTTACGTAAGCAGAGATCTGTTCATTTCCAAGGTGTTCATTTGTGATTTGAAGGCAGAGTTGGCTTGTAAATAGATTGTTAATGTATATACCTCCAGAAGCCTTGCGTAGCACAGACAGTGGCTTGATTTACCAGTTTTAGAACATTTAAGCTTTTGTATTTGGAGTAGCTAGAAAACAACTGAGTTTCTTAGGGTTGTTTTTTTTGTTTTGTTTGTTTTTTTTTTTCATATTTATGTCACCATTGAAAACTTTTGAAATGAGCATCGCACATTGCCTTCAGGTTTCTGGGGGTTTTCTGCTCCCTGTCAGCCAGGAAGAGTCAGGAAACAGGAATAATGGAGCATATGGAAATTGTTTTCATATTTCTTGCTGTGAAATCTATTTGGCATTAATATTATCACATTAAGAATTTGATTACTGGCTGATGAAATGAAAAGTGAGGTAATAAATCACAGTTTCAATGAGTTCATGTAGGAAGAGTGGGTGTGTTTTAAAGGACACATGAAATAATGACAAATCTTACAATGGTCCAAGAGTTTCTGGTCTGTGTCAGTGGTAAAGAGATCTTTAGAGAAGAGGGAGGGCATCGTACCAAGACAGTAAATTAAACTACTGTGTTGGACTTGGTTTAGTAAGAGCTAATGGTTGCACCTTACTTATTTCCTATTGCATGTATAGATATTTTCTTTAATTGGTTTCTTTTATTAAACTTGCTCCGTGGTGGGTTTTGCAGTGGAGAGGTGTATGCTGGAACACAGCTCAGTGGTTGCCAAATATGCAAAAAAAAACAGATAAGCATCATCAAAACTCAAAAATCACAAGTGAACGCAGAGCAGCAGCGGTGCTTTCATGGACCTTTGCCTGAAAGCACCACCACTATTGTCCATAAATGGTGGGGAGGAGGGAGAAGATGGTTTTGATGTTTTTAGATTACGCATGAGTTAAAAAATAGATGTGATCAGTTCAGAGAATCAGGGTAGATTTTGTTTGCATAAATTGTAGCTGCTCTAGATGCATAACCTTGAAAGACATCAGTCAGAGAAAAGCCACTCTTGTTAAAGAACTACCAAGTCGTCTTCTCCGCAATACCTTATTATTCTGGAATACCTTGCACTCCTGGCAGCCAGCAGGCACTCTGAGCACTATTATCCGCTACTTGTCCTTTCAAAAAACAATGTCCAATTTGTTTATCCAAACAAAACATGATGTTTGTGGAGAATTCGCATTAATTCTGAGCAAAAAGTCCTTATTGGAAATTAATACCTGGACTAACTGGCTAATTGTTTTCAGACCACAGTACAATTTAAAGAAATAGATATGTATTTATAAAAAATTAAAAATTTGTGCTGCATATTTTAACTTGCATCACAACAACCTGATGGATGTTCAGTGATTTCAGGCCAGAGGTACAATGGCAGTTGAGGAGGATTCCATCAAATTCAAAGAGGAAGGAGACCTCTGAGTAGAAGCAGTCTCCAGATATATTGCCAGTGATGCTCCTCACCTTTCTGTTCTCTCCATAAAAAATGTGTGGCTTTCAGAAGGTCTGGTATGACACAGAAGTTGAGATCTCACTAGCATGAACTTTGTTTTAAACCACTGGGTGCTGAGTGGCATCATAAGCACCTTGGTATTCTCCAAGCCACTTAATATGCTGTGGTCTGTCCCCTCCGTGGGTACAGTTAAAAAGGCCAGAGCATCCTATATTTGTGATTCCTAATTCATGCTGTGTTGCTCTGCGTTCCCAGCAGCCTTTTTCTCCTTGAAATATCTTTGCATCTAATCTCTCTGTTCTTGGTTGCAAGAGTTCCACTAATAATGTTTCCTTTTGCCTCCGTGGTGGTTATTTACACACAGATGCGTACAGAACATGAGGTCCAACTGTTATTTTCTCTTGTCTGACCTTTTATTTATTCCAGACCACTGGATGCTGTTGAGTTATGCCTGTGCTGGCAAGGTTGGCAGAGTTCACTACCTGGGGCATGTTTTTTTTTCTTGGAAGCCCAGTGCAGACCCCCCTCGGCTGCCACAGAGCTCCCTGACATTCCTGGTGAGCTACCTCAGACCTTCCAGACAGTCCCAGTCTAGGTCAGAAGAGTCTTTCTCAATATTTTTCTTTCTTTTGTGAAGCCCTCAGAGCTGTGAACTCCCTCTCTCTCTTCTTCGCTATATTCTTAAAGGTCCTGTAATTATCCTTTGAACCACTCACTCAATTTTCTTTTGCTACCTGGGAGCCCTTTTCCTTGTTCTCCCAATTTTGGGTTATTCTTTCACTTGTCCACTTTTTGTCACGTTCAGAGACTTGGATGGCTGATGTCACATACAACCCCATACCCTTCTACAGTCACTGCTTTCCAGGAAAAAGCCCCCCCCTGCTTCTCCCTCAGTATGTGCTGCATTCATGCTTGGTTAAGGAAATCAAACCCAATGCTGATGTGGAGACTTTTCTAATGGATCAGTGTCTTTGTGCACATAGAGACATCTTCCTTGAAGTGGTCCTTTCTTTCTCGTCATATGAATTTCCTTCCACGTTTGAGTAAGCTGCACACTTTACGTTTGCTTCCAAGCTGTTGCTTGCAGTGTGGTGCCTGCACGCTGTGCCTGCTACAGACGCCTGCGGAGACCCACCAGGGACTGAATAAGAGCATTCTTCCCTGACGCTCATTTTTTTGGGAATTTTCCCGCTTCGCTAATCCCTGTTTCATTTAGCGTGTCTTGTACATGGATCTTTAGTCAGTTTGCTGTACAATACCAGACCAAAGGCTTTCCAGCAGTTTAAACCATGTAATCATCTTCACCGAAACAAACACGTGATCATATCAAAGAGCGCGATCAGGTTTGCTTGACATGACCTGTTTTCCTCCACCGGTGCTGACAAAGATTCACTTACCAAACATCCTTTCGCTTATAACTGTTTTATAGGTCTCAGCCTTTTCAAAATCCTAGTTCTGTGGCTTTTGTCCTCAATCCAGGTTGAGCTCTGACATTCTTGACAGGCAGAGCAGCTCACAGTGAAAACCCTGCAGGCGTGATGTTATAATATTGCTCCGTAAAGTGGGGTGGGGGAGATGAAGTCATTCTTGGTTCAGTGTCTTCTGCATTCGTCTGATGTTGGGGGAGAGAAAGGAGGGGTAATTCGAGGTATGAAAGACGCCTTCATACGAAAATAAAGTACATAGAAGCCTCTGTGATGCTGCTTTAAAAAATGTTCTTCCATTATTGAAGGCTGGGACATTAAACATCCTGGATTTAATATAGCCCCATCTAAATTTATCATCCGTGTTGGATTAGACTCATCAATGGGTTTTCTTAATTTGATTTGAAATACAATTGTATTATTACCATTATTTACCTGGAACTTCTAGCCTGCTGACCAGTGCCTCACTGGCTTACTTTTGGGATTGAAGTTGTATGCAGGAGCTGGTCAAACTTTGAGCCTTTTGGTATCAGTGTCAGAGCTTCCATCACATATTCCCTTTTAAAAATCTCCGTTTCCTAATACGTGGAGCAAATGGATACCATTCAGGTAGACACAATAGTGAATATATTAGTGGAAGAAAGGCTGGAATACGGCTGAGGAGAATAAAATGCTGGTGTGAGACGGAGAGTACAATGGGAAGCTGAAGAGGTCTCTTCACTAAGATGTGACCAAGTCGGTAAGATCACAGAGTCTGTAAGTGCAAGAACTGGCAAAGTCACTCTCTGTAGAATCACTGCAAAATTTAGAGCTGGAGAAATAGCCATTAAGGGATGTCAGAATCCAGGGCTGGTTGCTCTGTGTTCCCTTTGTATGGCACCTTACAAAGCACTTGAAAGCCTTGTCGTCCTGAAGAACAGGGTATGATTTTAAACATGTATTTAAAATGTGCATTGAAATGCTAAGATAGGAAAGATGAGTTATAATTTTAAGATATTTTAGCTGGTAATGCTAAGTTGCTCCCTAGGTTTTCCTTTAACCAACTAACTGATGTTAAAACTAGCATTTTGGGTAGGATGGCTTTGAAAAATAAATGAATTTGCAAGATCTTGGGGTTTTTTTAATACTTTAGGTAAGAATAATTTTTACACTTGAAATAAGTGGCAATTGCCATTTACCTGCAACTCATCAGGTGAATCTGAGCTTTGCCTTTTGGTGAAATGGGACAAGGGTGATGGGTGAGAGTGTGGATGTAAGAATAACCTCTTTAGATCAGTGTTTGGAAACTTAGGGTGACTGGGAACAAAACAGAGGCCCTTCACTGCCCCTTCTTCATTTGTACTCACACGGTTCCTCATTGTTCCTTACTGGCTAAATATTTTTTTTTTAAAAAAGTAATGAATAGTAAGTATTTTAATGGAATATGATAGCTGTTGGAGGTAGTGTAATACTGCTAAAACCTAAACACCTGACAGGAGAACAACATCTGTTTTTTGAAGACACATCTGAGAAGGTTACCTTTTATTGGAAAGGTAAAGATAGAAGTATTGATGCAATTCTAAAACAAACAGTTGATATGCATGATACCGACACTGATACAGTTTTAGTATTATTTTCATTATTCCTCTCTTGATGTGAAATATCTGAATTTTGCTTTAGTTCTAGTTGGGAATTTTATTTTACTTTATGATCTTGCATAGTCTGATAAAACTGGATATGAAACTCTTCATATTGTGCAGCTCTGGAGGTATTTATCTTTTCCAGCACCAGGCTCCATAGGGCAGTGTGATATAAATGGTGAAAATCAACAGGTACCACAGTGTAGTCTGCAGTACTGGGGCATGAGAGCAGAACTGCATTTCACAGATGAGGAAACTATGGAATTGGACAAATGAAGAGAGTTCCTGAAGGTGCTTCAGCAGAGGAGTTGGGGTAGACCCGAGGGGTTCTTCCTGCTTGTTTTTCTCTTTTGTCTCCCTCGCTACTGACTGCTCTCAAGTATTATTTCAGATGTTTCTCTTCTGGTTGACCTTGAAGTATCAGGTGTTCTTGGTTTTTTCCCTCTTTCCTTGTTCTTCATCATAGTAAGGAAGCTTCAGTGTGTCTTTCGGGGATGGTGGATAGTTATTCTTGTAAGGGATAGAACAGTTAAGGCTATCCTAGCACTCCTCAGTATAACCAGATCTCAGCAGGGACTGACTGATAGTTGTGCCAAAAGACATACTCTTCAATTTCCTTAGCAGTCTTACCGTAAAACAGCAAAACTCATTCACCTTCACAGTGTGAGATACAGTCATAGTGCAGTTTCATAAATGAAAGTCTGCCAGAACCTTTTTATACTTTAACCCTTTGACTTATTTCATTTTCTAATGATGGATCGATACCCTCACAGTAGCCTTTACCTGGGATGGACGCCTTCCTCAGTCCATAGCAGTCAGACTAATGGCCTTTCTTGCTATTGCCATTCTCTTTCTTTCTTTTCTCATGCTTACACTGAAAATCCTGCTCTGTTTTCAGTTCCTGCTTTGAATTAATTTATAGTGACTCGGCATTTTACAAACTCACATAGAAGTCTAACACCGTGTCACAGTACTGTTGAAGCACGAGATATTAATAGTGGTATGCAAAGTAGTGAGAGGTGGTGAACTGACTGCAAGGGCATGTTTAAGAAGTTAGAGTTGTTGGCTTGAACTGGTTGTAAACATGGAAAAGATGCTTTTATTCTGGAAACTGTGTAACCACTGACACCTCAGAGTACCATTTGGACCGCTTGTATGGGATAATGATCCTCCCTTGTGCTATACCACAATTTCTATGGCTGTTCTGCACTGCTTGGCTTAAGATGCTGGTGAGCCTGAATGTTATGGAGACCACTGCTACTGCAGACTGATGGCTTGGGTGGCACCTGGTGCTGGCCTGGAGAAGACAGGCAAGTGAGGAGCTGTAGAAGCAACACACTGGTTTCTGTGGTGCAACCGGCAGGTACTTTCAAGTTGCCATAAATAACGTGAGAAGACTGTAAACTGTGCTATGGCTTCTGCAGTCTTCTGATTTTTCAGAGCCATATTCCTTTCCTCTTGCATTTTAAAAAAACATACTGAAATTTCTGCAGTGAATTTTGTTGGATTTCGTTCTGCCTGGAGTACAGAGGTTGCTGATATTGGAACTGTAAACTGCCATGGTGGTTTCAAACTCTTTTCAGTAGTTACTCCTCCTTTAATTTTTTTCCTAGTATTTGCCAGTCTTGTATGGGAACTAATCAGGCGAGAGGCAGAAAACTTTCAATACTTGTGGATGGCCACGAATACCCGGGGGAAGCAGAAGCTGGCCCCACCTTGTGTGCTGCCCAGATCCTGCAACAGCATAAAAAGCACCTTTGAAACCGAACTGCTGGTGGCCCATCAGGCTGGCATTCAGTGGCTCAGGGTCTGCCTGGTATTTCGGGAGGCAAGAGTCAAGCCATCAGACGGCCATACCCCTAAGGCTGTAGAGAGAGAACAAGTGAAGTAGCAAGAATAGATAAGCCAGTTATGATTTCCTTTTAAGAAAACACTTTCATCTTGCCTGTACCTGCCAAACGGCTCTGCAAACTCCTCTGTGTTTCTTTCATGATAGGATGGGGTGGCACTTGCTGTACCCCCTCCTTGTGGTGCTTGATTTGCTTTCATGCTCAGAGGAGGCAGCGTTTTCCTGTCTGTTCCTGGATATAAGAGCTGCTGCGGTCCGAACCGTGCTGGCGCGTTTCATAGTTGCACCAAGCCCTGGTACTTTGCTGTTCTTTGTATCTTCTGGATGATTTCTTTGTTAAGTGGGCCACAGTTAAGAGTCATGCTTCTCTCTGGATATTTTCAACAGTTACCGTGCTCAAAGGAGATGAAGTACAATTTATTTTTTTTTTTCTTCCTGGTTGTTCCACGTTGGCTCTACAGACATAGAAACGTCTTGGCAGAAAGTGCCCTGAGCAAACCTAGGTTTATGTGCTGTACAAGTCCCCGCTAAAACCTGCACACCTGAGTGCTGTTTCTCTTCTGAAGGGCTCCATAACTTAACATTTACTTTTATCAAATGGTTTAAAAACAAAACAAAACAAAAAAAAAACCCAACTCTCTTCAACCATGTGCTTAAAGACTTCTCTGAAGAGAGCTGGAAATAAGCATGTGTTTTTACTTAAATGGGTGCTGAAATCTCAGCTGGATCCTAGCCATAATTTCCTACTTAGTTTTTGGTAGGCTTTGCCCACTGGGGAGAGGAGGAGATATTTTTTTCAAAACAGGAAAATGAAATTGTACCACCCCCCACCCCCCAAATTGGCAGGCGAATAAAGGGAAAAGAGAAAACTTGAAAATACTCTTCACTGCAATTTAAATTGACTAGACTTCATTTTCTTGGCGGCAGTTCACTGTTGGGATACTCAATGTATGTCTACCTCTGCTCAGACACAATTTAGCTCTCCTACGTATTATCTGATATGTTTCTGGAAGTCTCAGATTGAACACTCTCTGCTGGCTTGCTCCTTTCTTCTTCTACCTACAGATAAGCCATATTTGAGGTAATGATTTGAGTGAAATGCTGACCCCGATGAAGACAGCTTGGGTTTTGACTCCAGCAGGCAGGTTTTTATCTTGTATGTCAGAAAGCGCCTGTATGACCCGTAGCATCAACTACACCAACCAAGTGTGAAATCGGTTGTGCCGAGCAGCTAGAAAGTTATAATAAGGAAATAATTTCTCTGTGGAAATACAATATTCATGCTATGGCACACCTGCTTTTTTAGCATAGAGAGATACGGTGAGAAAGAGCAGTTGTCAGCTTGCTTCTTCCCTGCTACCCACGGCTGACACCTGACAATGGGTGCGTGGTGGGGTTCAACCCCCAGTGGTGGGGTTCAAGGCTCTGCTACAGCACGAGCTGCGTGTTCATGGAAGAACAGGGCTCCTAAACACTGGTGTTTGCACAGCAGGGAAAAAAGGTTTGAAGAATCCACCAAGAGCTGCATCAATGAATGCAGGCTGACCTGCAATGTCTTTGTTACGTGGCAGCTTTGTCTGAATTTCCAGCCCTTGGAATGACAGGTTCCCTTCCTCCTCCATCTCAGGTGATATTTTTGTAGATGTTTTTAAAGCTACGCTGCTGGAGAGATAAGGTTTTCTTGCGAATTTCTCTTCAACTTGGTATGTTCTTCACATCTGTGATTTCAGGAGCAGATAATTATTAGGAAGAAGCAAAGGTTAAAAAGAAAGTTACACATTTACCAATTTTGCTGGTGGACTAAAGCCTGCAGGTAGTCCATCGGTCTGGACCACAGAGCACATCTTTCTGTTACCTTGGCATTGATGCCAGATGCAAAAGGTTTTCTCCCTTCAGCTGGGAAGTTTTCTATAGCAACTCAGCACATAAGTGCTGTGATTTAGCAACTTTACATAAATTTGACTTTTGGATTAATCTTTGACATCTTGATTTTGGCACGTTGCAGAAAAGATACACTGATACAGAGTGAATTAGTCGACTGTAGCACCCACTGCAGCTGAGAGAATAGACTCATGCCTTTGAGAGGCACATTCTGGGAAGTAATTTGAACTGATATTGTTGGGAGGGTAATATTGCTTGACATATCTGTTCTGACAGCTGAAGATATGCTGAAGCACGAAATAGAAAAGGAAAAGACAGTTGTTAGGCCAACGACAAGATGAAACCGTACTACTTATGACAGCTGTTGGCAGCACGATATCACTGTCCTCAAGCTTTCTACTGATCTGGAGTATTAGAAACTTCAAGATCATGTTCGTTGTGCGTTTCTAGAGATCTTGTTAGAGGTAATGCTCTCTGACAGCAGCCAACTGTAATTGGCAACGGGGGTTCGTCAAATACAAACAAATGTACAGCACATCAACGTTTTCTTGCTGATCCTTTCCTGGGGTAGTTGGTCAGTGCTTTCTCACTGCAACCATGTGCATTGCAAAAACGTTGCAAGAATTTCTTGCTTCTAGGCTGTCAAAGCAAAAAAATATATCAAAAAATATAACAAAAAATAAGCTCAGTGAGAGGCAGATGGACATTTTGTAAAGTGGGGGAAGCTTTGCCTTCAGTTTGTCGAGGTGCAGAGTCACAAGCTGAGCTGGTATGTTGTGTTACCCATCCAGCTTTAGAGAAGCTTTCAAGTAAACCTCATTTTAAAAACTCTGTAGGAATCAGCAAACTGTCCAGAGATGTTCCTGTGTCCTCCTCCTTCCAGATACATTCCTGGCTATTTTTCTCCCACCTAAGCTTTCCAGGTAATTTTTGATGAGCTTCTGCTACCTTTCCAGCTTTTAACCATTAGGAAGCTGAGACAAGCCAAATAATCTCTGGTCAGGCCTTGTTAAAGTTTAAAATGCCTTTTTGGCAGCGCACTCTGTCTGTTGGCAGATTTGGGGCTCTGTAGCTGCAGTTGCTTTCCTGTTTCAGTGACACTGTACTTTGAGACTCTCATCCATCAGAAAGGAAAGAAAAATTTCCTTTTAAGAGAGCGGATTTCTGGAATTCCAGTGCTGTGATGCTTTTTTTTTTTTTTTTCCTTCTTTCATAGGCTATAATTACTGTCTTGCCTTGAGCTCAAAATTCAGCTTCATTTGTTTGCTGGCTGATTTTAATCGAAGGACCCAGTCTCTTTTGCATTCTGTTTTTTATTGTCGTATCTCTTTCAGCTGATATGAATCACCAGAGATCAGCGGGAGATAAGGAGGTTCTCCTGAGTTGCACTAATAATAATTATGAAATACTGCTTCCCACACACTTTCTAGGTGTGTCCAAAATATGCTTATGAAACCAAGCATGTACATCCATCAGTTGATGCGGTCTTTAATAGTATCTTTTCCTATCAGGTCAAGGTAAAGAAATGAGGATGATCTTCCAAGAAAAAGTTCCTCATAGCTCTTGATGCTGAAAACCCCCAGTGTCTTGGGCTGCAGACCAAAGCTCGTCTCTCTTGGCTTGTCACAGTGTGAGGAAACAGCGTGTCTCAGAAGTTCATGTGAACTCCCAGCCACTGCACTTTCCAAAGTACAGCTGGAGCATTAGTCCTCTCCAGAGCATGACAAATTGGGACAGACCAAGGCGAAATCCAAAACCTAGCAGATTGGCCTTAAAGGGCAGAATCAAGTAGAGGTATTTCATTAATGGCATCTAAAAATATTTAAGCTATGATAAGAGTGGATATCCTAAACACTTCTGCCCTACCTAAAAGCCGTGGCAGGATACATGCAGTTTATTACTGAAACGAAGGCCTTGACTCGTATGTGGAATATTAGACCAAAATGTGAACGTGATGAAAATATAATTAAGAAAAAAACATCACTTCCCATAAAAAGTAGTCAGGAATTGGGAATGAACAGCATTAAAACATCACTTTCCCGATTCCTGACTACTTTTTATGGGAAGAACAGCGTTCAAGGCAATAGAAGTTTTTCCTAGAGCATGACTGACAACTGGGAAATGCCTACAAATAGTAAGGAAAAATTCTACATACTTTTTTGGTGACTGCTCCTTTGATTTTCTAGGTGTGTATTGCTGTTTCTCTCTTGTTCTTTTTATTGCATCCCTTAGCTGTCTGAGATGCTGGACTAACATCCCTGGGACTGATGAACTTTGCATGCAGAAGGTGTAAGCGGGTTTTACTGCACTCCCCTCTACCCTGCCCACTTCATCTACCTCAGTCGTGCTCTGCCTCCTCTCTCCTACCAGTGAGAGAATGGTTGGGAATTTAATACAGTGCCTCCTTCCTTCTCAGGCTGATAACAAAAGTGACAGTTGGCAGAATTGAGGGGGGAAAGGGGAATGTGGCAAGATTAAGTGTATTGTACTATAATATCACTGCCTGATCTGAGACCGGCTCATTTTTTGCAATCTACACATCAGCCACCAGTTGCTAAAAACCTTTCCATTATTCTGGACAAGGATCTAATTAAAACCAGAAGTCTGGCGGGGAAAGGGTCAGTATCCCATTACACGTTTCCCAAATTGTTGAATTCCCTGCTATTTTCTGAGTAGCTCTGATTGTGTCTTCTGTTCCCTCACCTAACCCAGCTTTTTTTTGTTCAGTGTTATCTAGATCTCCCAGACAACCTGGCATCTCTTCTGTAAAGTTGTGCTTTCTCCCGAACCTTTATGGACAACACTGTTGTAGACTTGTCCGGCTTTGAGTAGCAGAGAGATATAGAGGGGGTAGAAAGTCTCCAGGCACCTCCAGTGGATGCTGTTTTGTTTGAGCAGCTGGCATGGTAATGACAAAATTTTGCATCCTGCTTTTTGCTATGGAAGGGTTGTAGTTAATTCCTACAGCGCAACACAATGTAACGCCTCTCACCAAATAAAACAGCATCAAGATTTCTCTGCCAGTATTAACCTAATGGTAGAGCCCAGCTTAGATTAAAAAAAAAAAATAAAATAACCACACTTTAATTTAGGTAGTGTAATCAACAGTCAAATGTCATACATATATTTTTGGACATAAATAAATTTAAAGGGTAAAAATTCAGCAATGTGCAAGAAAGCAAACTGAAATTTTTGGAGTTTGTAACACAGCAGACAATTATACATTGATTACACCGAGCTTCTTGTGGTGTCTGACCCGTTCTTTGGAGACCTCTTTTGGAGGGGCTTACTCTAGGGGTTTTGATAGTTTAGCTCTCTGTCGTTAAACGCAATCTCTTGGCCTTTTCAAATGCTGTCCGACACTGAAACATGGAGGAATAATATGTCCTGCCTTGAGTATAACTCAAATAAAATAAAGATAATTCTGAGTGGTTTGGTAATCTTTTCCTTTCATGTAATGAATTAACCTTTCTTTTGGTATTGCAGATGGGAAGGTTGCAAAAATCTTTCTTTTAGCTATTGACTGGCATTAACGTGTGCCTCCACGTTCTCCAGGCTGAGGTTTCTCCAGTTCACAAGGCGCTTTGCTGGGCAGAGTTTTTTGTCCTGCTGGCACAGTGCCTGGTCCAAGGCACTGTCTTCTCCTCCTGTTGTCAGGAGGAGACAAATCTAAGGGACAGAATAACAAAGTCTCGTCTCTTCCGTGTCACAGTCTACTCTTAAGCCTGTTGGCAAAACTTTTACCCTTGTGAATTGCTTGGTGATGAGTGCTGTTTCTCTGACTGATGTGCATAGGCAGGGGAACATTTCTACATCGCTGCCCAAACTTTCTAAAGCAGACTTAAATAATTTACATAAAATCCAAATCTGCATGTGAAATATTTTCATGAGTCAAGGGTTTATTCACTGTGAATTCAATCTGTGAGTGGGAGGAAACCTAAACTGTCTTGGATAAAATGGCCTTTATAAAATATAGATCTATTTGCCAAAATTTATGTCAGATTCTGCTCATTATATTTTTTTTCCCCTCTTTCTTATCTTAGTCTGAAACTACCTTGCCAACCCTGTGCTGGCACTGCTTTCACATGGATGTTAATGCTAATTCATTAGAGTTTCTTCTGCGCCTGTTTCATTAAATAGTCTCACCCTGATTTACCAGAATGTGGATTATAATAGAGGCATTAAAAAGGCACGTGTCTGTAATTGCTTTTTAATGCCATTGCTATTTATGGGTAATTTTAGTTCCAAAGTACCCTTGAAAACCATGTGAAAACATGAAGCATTTGATGATAAAGGTGAGCCAAGGAAAATTCATCATACATGATGTTATTTAACTGAAGTATTGTTAAGGATCCTCGAATGAAGAGAGTTTGTAGACACAGTATGTTAGTCTTGTGCAAGTCAAATGCGGTGCTGTAATAACTACTACAAATTCATAAAAAGTAAACAAAAGTCATATGTAAGTTTTATATGAGCATTATTAACAGTTACCATAGCAGTTCCAGGTATGACAGACATAGACTGACGTATAAATTGTAGAAAGAAAATATTTAAAGTGATGTTAATTCAGGTCCGTGTGGAGATGCACACACTACACTGATACAGCAACCCAGATTTTGTGTGAATGAAGGAGTTTCCAACACAGAGGAAGCTGGTTTAGCTCAGAAGTCCCCTGATGGGTTTTACATCACTAAAGAACTTTCAATATATGGCTTAAATTTTAGCTCAGGAAGGCTGACTCTCCAGAATCCTGTCAAAGTTTCTCAAAAGGTTTGTTTCTTGACTCTGGGCGTCTTCTGAGTCAGTAATGCTTACACAAAATAAAGCTGCCAAGATTTCTCCACTCATGCCTGCAGCAATAGTGTACATATGTTTTATTTAAGCGTGAATAATTCTGTGCTGTCTAAGATGATGAGGCATCAGGTGCATGTATTTCATATAAGTAACAGCTTCATTTGACAACTGTTTTTTAAAGGAATTTTGTGTGTCCAGCTTGACCAAGTCTCTTAGAGAAGACTAATTTTCAGAGGATGGTTACCCAAGTGTCTGGAGGTGTGTATCTGACATAACCACTCACTTTTAAGAGTATTTTATGTATGTGCGAATGTGTGCAGTGCTCCAAGGTTTCTGTGTGTTTGTGTGTGTGCATACACATCATTTCTGCATGTTTGAGTCATGTCTTTATATATGAATATTTTGTATATAATCCCATGGAACTTTATTTTCCGGCAGTTGAGTCTACTTTAATTCCTAAAACCCTGGGCAACAACAGAATGACTTTACAGTGTTGGGGGGAAAACATTACAATAAAAATGAAGCATAATTTTAATTATCTGTAGTCACTCAGATGAAATCTATAATGAGCTTGATAAATGCTGATGCTCTAGGCATCAATTTTTCAAATGACGGTAGAACCAAATATATCTGGAAAGGCATTGTTAGCTTAGACTACACAATATTTTTGAGGTCTGGGTTAGTAGGAATAATTAAAATGACTTATGTAAGATAAGTGTCATATCTCTGTCAGCAACTAAATGTTAAATGTTCTTATAAACTAATTACTTCCTTGAATTGAAAAGAAAATTATAATTTCGTGTCTTAACTGCTAAAAGAAACTGATCCTTCTCTCACCCAAGTTCTTTACCAGCGTATATCAGCGATGAGATGACCTCAAAATGAGCGAGCAGCAAGTTTGGACNGTCAGAATCTCTTTCTGACATTGATCACTTCCTAAAACAGTAAAAGCAGAAGCAGCTGATGCTGTGGGGTTTTTAACTTGTGTTTCTGACAGCAGGCTTGCCACTGGGGTGGAGAGGAGAGGAGAGGTCCTCACGGCCCAGCCCCACCGCCTGCTCTTCCTTCCCCCATCTGTTGGATGCAGCTCCGCCACACGCAGTCTGCAGCGCTCCAGCTCACCTCGCCAGAGCCACAGGTGTTGATCTGATATTTCCCCGCAGTCATTTGCTGCCGAATTAACGTGTTTAAGCAGTTCATAAAGGGTTCTGACACATGGCAGAGTCAAGGAGTTGGACATAGTGGAAGAGTGCAGCAGAGAGAGAGGTGAAAAAAACAGGGGAAAAGTTAAAAACCTAATTTACCCTTACAGCCTCCAAATGAAAACTTAGAGGTTACTAAGCCAGTGAGTACCTTACTGGCTGTTTTTCTGTCCCTGTAAAATGGTGTTGGGCACCAAAATCAAAGCCTTTATGCTTCGACTTCCATGGGAGCAGACCTCAGAGCACACCACGCCGTAATTGCTGCCATTAGCCTTAATGTGTTGCCTGAAATCCGCAGCTGCAGTCTCGTTGTGTTACCAAATTAATTGATCTTCACGGAAGCCACTGCTTTAATTGGAAAGGAAGAGTGTCAATGGAGAGCGAGAACACTCTTGTGAGCTCTTGTTCAGTCTCACAGTCTCCACTCCACATTTGTCCCTGCCTCGTAAAGGATTTGGAGGCAGAGGAGGAGCAATGTTTTGGGGAAACACAGCATGTTTGCTTTCTTCACGAGTTTATCCCCAGCATTGGCCACTGTTTGGAGACAGAATATAGGACTAGGTGGATCTTTCTTCTGATAACCTACAGCCAATCTAATGGTTGGCACCTACTTAGTTTTCAATGAGCGTGTGCACTAGGTTTGTAGGCTTCAGACCTAAACATAGATTTTGCACAAAAATTTCCCTACACGGCATTGCTCTCCTCATCTAGAATTTTAAAAGGTTAGAGGGAGACAGGGAGGCATAAGGCAAAACGGAGGCGTATCTGTAAAAGTCAACGGTGTTCCTGCGAGTGAAATAGGAGTACAGCCCACTGAGAGCAAAGGGATCGTTCTTGGGGCAAGGAAAGAATTAGGAGTTTAGTAAAAAAGGAGTAGTGTGTTATGATTCACCAAACTGGCAGAAATAGCAAGACAACTTCATTTAAATTAAAAATGCAAATGCAAACCTACAGGCACACACTCAAAAGCAAGAATAAGATGCAGAGAGGATATGATTGCTGGTTAGAGTCTAAGAATAAACCCAGGCTCGGTGGCTTTTCATTAATGTAAGAGCCTGGCTTTCTAGAAGTATTGCAGATGTTTGCATAAAACCTTTTGTAATCCCACAGCACTATTTATGCTTTGTTATATTTTAATAAGTTCTGATTTTTCAATGGAATTGCTAAAGTTTCTATGTTTATAAATTTTCCGCGTCAGGACTAGCTTTCTTGGATGTTTTAAATAGAATTCTGTTCTGGTTTGGAAACGTTCAGACGAAAGTACAGTTAGACAATTTGCCCAATGACATCTGTTCAGCAGCAAAATTTTACTCAGCTACAAATTATGTCTTTAATTGAATGAAACATTTCAAATAGACTTTGACAGTTTTCCAGCCCCGTATCTCCAAACTTACTGTTGAATGAAAATATGCCACCCTAGAAGCGTTACGGGGGCTATAAAGAATTGGTTTTACGAAAGGCAGTACCATGATGTTAGAAAAGAATGCATTAAAATATTATGACTGCCACTTGTGATATCTGTAATTCTTAGCTTCTGAAGCATCTCGATGTTTTCTAGCGAATCTTCTGAGCCCCAATTTTATGGTCCTGTCTGCGTTGCCTACATCTGTAACTCTAATGATATATGTGAGATGAGAATGTTAAAAATAAAAGCCCCTAGATTATCTTGTACAAATTTTAGTGGGAACATAGTAATAGGCAGTATGGATTTCATAAGAAACAGCGGCATTGTCATCTGAGGAACAGATCCGCGGAAGGGGAGCCAGAAGTTTCGGAGCCGTGTTAGTCTTTAGTCTTGTCGAAGCCAATTCGAAATATTGAGGTGCATAAATTTGGCTTCAGCCTCCAGCGTAGCAGCGCACGCTCCTTTTGCTCTTTGCCATAGATGCTGCAGGGGTGTAGTACTTCAGTGGGTATTTCCAGCACAATGCCTTACTTACACGTTGCTTCAGGCTTTTACAGCCACTTCCAGTATTTTAAGTTACAACTACTCACTTTACTGTGTGAGCTTTATTATCTCTAAAGCAGTCAGCCTACGTGGTTTGCCTAAATGTAAAAGAATTGTGTTTTCTATCAAAAATCAGTCAGCCAATAAGCACTGTCACCTCTCCATAGCTGACAGCAATTTGTGGTTGGTTTTGTTCAGGTGTCTTTATGATGGTGTTTGGGCGTGCTGCCCCACTGAACCAGTAACACAATTTCTATTATTCCACTGCACAGGGAAGCTCGAGGAGGTCATATAAAATATTCCTCACGAGGGGCTCTCCTAGGACAATTCTGTGAGAGAGATGCTGAAAAATGTTAAATGCTACTCTGGTTGATGGGAGTTGGCCGGTGAAAAAACACAGCTAGAGCATCTTTGAGGTTACCATGGGAGGGATGCTGGGACACCAGTTCTGATTTTAGCTTCTAGTGTGTGGGAGATGAGTGGGTTTAGTCAAAGCTCACCAAAACAGTGCTATTCCCTCTTCTGCCAAAAAAATTCTACTATGTCTCCAAGCTCTCTTGAGAAGACAGAGCAAACCTGGCTGGTGTAGCTCTTATACTACATACCCATGAGGGTTGCTTCTTCTCTTAACGACCATTTGAAGTGCAGGGTCCATAAAGCTGTCCCGTTATGACTACCCTGAGGGGTTTGGCCCAGCTTAAGCCATTTTAAGAAGTTTTTTTTACCCATCTGCTTGGTTGGAAGAAGATAAATGCGCTGTTTATCTTCTTCCAAGGGAGAACATGCTTTCATCGCAACACTGGTTAGCAGTAGGCTCTTTGTTAACGTTTTGGAATTAGAATGAAAAAATAAATGCTGCAGTTCTGGCAAGTAAATGTTTGCCATAAACATTACAATGAGTGATGGGAGCAGCGTGTGCAGCCGGGAGCCCGGAGCAGCACGGGAGCCCGCCGACGTGCTTAATTCCCCGTCAATCTTTTCCTTTTGAAGTTTGGGGGAGGTGAGGTTTATGGTTTATTTTCCAAGCAGTCAGGAAAGAAGTAAGCTCTCCGTCATTCAATGATTGCCAGCCAGGGAGGTGGTTTTCTGTCTTAGTTGTTCAGATTTGTATGCTTAGACTGTTCTTTGGGTTTCTGTGCACTGCAGCCTCTGTAGTGACTAGTTCTGAAGACGTTGTGTGCTCGTAGGCTTTCAATAAGCTGTGCTTGTCCGACACCTCTCGTCTCCCTGTCCCCAGCACACCAGAGAGCAGCTATTGATGAGAGTCCCCATGTTTCAACACACTCTCCAGGGACACTACTCAGAGCATGGCTCTTGCTTTTGACATTGTAGCATGTAGTTATGAAAATTTGTGCCAGATACTGTTCCGCTTGTGCAAGAGGATGGGAGTGGGATTTAAACATGATCTCCAGTTGACTCAGGATTACGTGAATTTCCTCATGAAATGAACTGGGTAGAAGTACAGAGACATATTTTTCAAATGTAGCGTATGATCAACTCAAATTCTCTGCCTACAGACCGTGTGAAATGGGCCAGAGGCTACTACCATAGAGTGAATATTGAAACTTTGGATGCTTGGTTGATTTCCTAGCTATTATAGTTTTATTTTGCTCCCCTTTTTTCCTCAGAATTTTTGTGCTAATTAAGCTCTGCGAATTTCAATCTCCCAGGTTCTTCAATTATGACATCGCTGTCCCTCTATAGCAGCACACTGGAGTGCAGCAGACAGGATATTATGAAGTGGAGACATTCAGTGGGAAAATGTCCAAAAGCATTTCAAATCACTTAAGATAATTAAACAAGGGGAAAGAATGTGGCATGTTTAAAGAATATGTGGCGGTTTGGCGAGTAGGATGATGTTAGGTGCCTGTGTATGGGAAACTCATTACCCGTGCTTCGCTCGTTTGTTATATTGTAATGAGAAAGAAGAATTGAAAGACGCCTCTGTGAATATCACCTTCGTGAATATCAGGAGGTACTTGCACTGAGACCACCGCTGCAGAAGCGGTAGCTTTAATAGACTTGTTTATTCCTATGGATATACCTGCGAAGAAATAACACCAATTGAAGAAATAACAGCTATTGCAGTGTAAAGGTCGAAATGACCTGCATTGAGATGCTTAAGGATTAATGGAGTACGCTGGGGTCAGCAGGCAGAGGTTTAGATGACGTTTTTTTCTAACTGCCAATATGCCATCCCTTGTCACTCTCTCACCTCCCCCATTTGTAGGCAAAGTTCAAGCTGGGTAGCTCGAGGGCTTTTAATAAGAATTTGTGAGGCAGTAGTAGTTGGATGGGGGAGAAAACAGGCACTTTGTCATTCGGAAGGAGGAGAGTAACAAGTAGAAGGAAAGGTCAGATGTCTGTCTGAGCTGCAGGCAGCATATCCGAGGAGAAGGAAAGCACCACAGTCAGGTTTGAGTCAGCCTTGCGCTCCCGGTGGCTTGTTATGATCCATGCTCGCACGGAGCAGGCAGAGCAGCTGATCGTCATCAGTTAAGTACTCGCAGGAATATTTTAATGTTCTTCCTAAAACACCGGTTCTTAAAGTAGTGTAACTTTACTGAGGTATTAATCAAAACCAAAGGAAAGCAGAAAAGCCAACTTAAGAGCATGAAAAGTTTATGTTCTTCTTTGAAGCTCAATAGATCGAGGATAGATTTAGATGAGATCTCAGGAAGAAATTCTTTGCTGTCAGGGTGGTGAGAGCCTGGCCCAGGCTGCCCAGAGAAGCTGTGGCTGCCCCATCCCTGGAGGGGTTCAAGGCCAGGCTGGATGGGGCTTGGAGCAACCTGGTGTGGTGGGAGGTGTCCCTGCCCAGGGCAGGGGGCTTGGACTGTAGGACCTTTAAAGGTCCCTTCCAACCATTCTACAATTCTATGATCATTAAAAAAACCCCTGTGAAACCTCCTAACCCAAGGGTGCATGTGATGTCTGTCCCCAGAACAGTGGTCCATGCGTGACCATATTTAAAACATGATTTAAGGCAACAATTAGGGGCTGTGCTTCCCAAACCTTTCTGCAGGATGAGGAGTTGCAGAAACAAAAATCAGAGTAGCTAAGATTCATTCCTGAGCATGTCAGACCTCAGAAGCAAATAGCTGACAAAAGTCCAGCTCAGGTTTGAGGCTGCTTTACACCTCCAGAAGGTTCAAAAGAAAACGCAGAGCTGGTTTTAGAAATTACTTATGGTGTTTCTATTTCAGGCATGGGATTTTAGCTGATTGTCCAGTTCCTGCTTCACGTTACTCTGTCTCAGTGCCCTGGTTAATGCTTGATGGCAGTTGGCAGATCATGCCACATCCCTGGGTGGGTTTGGGCTGTAAGTCACAGAGCATCTCCTAAGAGAAACCTGTGTCCCTGCTCATTTGCTACCACTAAAAATCAGACAGTGCTGGCAAAAGCAGGGACTTGTCATTGTAAAAAACTTGGATCTCTTCTGCTGGCCCTGATTCCCTGCTGAAGGTAGGGTTTTATGCTCCATGTCATGCCAGAGCTTCTCCTTGTGAGATGTGTAGTGGTGAGACACACACCCCCCAGAGTGTTGAGGAAACATGTACCAGACCATCAAGACGTCACATCGTTTGGCTTTAAAGCAGTGCTGTTGAACTGCAGTTGCTGGGTGTCACTTCAGTCTCACAGAGCAGCTTGGAGAGACTTGTAGATCCTTTTTGTTGAATAACAATGTTGGTGTCTTCCCCCTTCTATATGTATTGCAGGGGGATGACCTGAAACAGGCAGGGCAACCAAAGAAGTTTCCTCCTAAAAGATAAATGGAAAAACAAGCTTGTGCGCTGTTAGAAAAGGCTTTATTCCTTAGGCTTTTGTCTGCTGGTTTCTCCTGTATCACCAAGGGAAACCCTGGTGTCTGCTCCTGCTGTGATGATGCTTAGGTTTTTTTCCTGAGTAGTATGAGCATAAGAAGTACACAGCTCTTGTCATTTTTCATAGCCTGATATGTGCTATACTTGGCACGTGCGTGGTTAAGGGAGAATTTGATAGTAATCTACACCTATTTGAATGATATATATGTACCAAGAAGGAAAAGCAATTGTTTCAGCTAGTGAAAGAGGTGTGACTGGGAAAAACTAGAAAAGGCTGAACATCAGGAAATGCATCATGACAGTAACAGCTGTTGGAATGCAAAGCAATCTCCCTTTGAAAGCGGGGGGATCAGCATTGCTTCTGACATTTGAAGCTCGATGAGACGGAACCTAACTTGATCTACAGCGCGCTTGGCTTCCAGAGAGGCCATCTCTATGATCCACTAGATTTTTTTCCACCTCTAACTCCTGTGACTCTATCTTTCTGACTCTCCCCGAGTGATGAAATATCATTATAACCTTTTGAAATAATATATCGGTGCCTGGGGAGCAGAGAATGATTTTCTCATTTACAAGCGAGAGACAGTGTGTTAAATTACCAATCCTGTCATTACATGGGATTGAGTAAAAAATTTGATGTGTTTGAAACAGGAAATTTTGACCCATCCCCAAACAAACTGCCAAGGACTTCACATCACAGGGAGCTGAGAAGGGGAGGGTTAGAAGTTTAAATAACGTTCATCATATTCCCCGAGGCTTAGGTTAGTGAAAACTGCTTGACACCTGAAAATGTTTCAGCAAATCTGACAGGTAAGCTTCCTGCTGGTTCGCAGAGGATGAGGAAGCCTGTGCCGTGTCTGTCATAGATCAGGAGGGATAAAACTTGTCCTTCTGGGCAATCGAAGCTTCTTCTTGATAATTCGGCTCTGGGAAATGTGAACAAATCCACAACAACGTGTGCTGACAAACACGGCGACTAAGCACATGAGTAATTTAACTCAAGAATTGCACTTTTGCATCTTCGGTGGATAAACGAGAGGGTCCTGGTGTTGCTTCACCTGATGGTTTTTAATCATATCCAGCAGCAGATGCAGTTCTGGGTAGCGTTTGTTTCTTCATGCAGTGCAAAAAAAAATTGATAATCATCTGGTACCACTGAGCGTCGTAGCTGACGACATTTGAAACTCCAGGCACGGTGATGAATTGCGCTATGATATATTAATGTTAGTTTGATCCTTGCTCTTTCAGAATTACATTGATCCAATTAGGTTAAGTAGCTTGTCAGCTAAATTAATTTACTTTCCTCTATTAATCTCCTTCACTGTGGGTCAAAAACAAATGTAAATCAGTCTGTTACATTGCATATCTTTGGAGGGGGGGGTGAGGGGTGTAATTAAATTACCTAATAGATACATATGTCAAATGCATTGTTTGGTATGTTAAATGTTATTGCTGGAATTGGAAAGTGATGTGGTGCACACTCGGTTGTGGAATCTGAGTGCTTGTTACACTTAGTTTTCATAACCTTTCAAGAAATGCCTTTACATGACTCGCTGTCCCTGGATACCAGCGCTGAGTGCTTATTCGGCTACGCAGCTTTTAAGGTATTAGTCATTTTGAAAGTGGGGATAACAGCTTCTTCCTCTGCCAGAGATTGTCGGACTCCCTGGCGACATGTCTTGTAGAGGTCCCCAGCCTCTGCAGCGTGGAGGAAACCTTTCCTCCAGCTTGCTCTCGAACTAACATTAGCGTTGTACGTGGCAGGAAAACAGATGTGTCAGCAATGATGTCTTAGTTACTAAACTGAAGGAGTGTTTAATGCAGACTCCTGAAAAACTTTCTCTTCTTCTGAAAAGAAAAAAAAAAAAGGTCCTTCAGTGGAACATGAAATGTCCATGATTTGAAATCCCACTTTGGCTTCTACGCTGGGGTATACTTTTCATTTTACTGGGTTACTCCAATAGTTGGATTTCATCATCTCGGCACCCTTGCCATTCTCGTACTACCCACAGTGGGGATTCTTACCTTCAGCTTGTATTTTCATAAGGACAGATAGCAAACTTTCATCCTGATGAAACATGCTTGATAGGGAGATGGATGACAGCTACACCAAAAATTCATTTACCTACTATATTTCGTCACTTTGGTAAGTAGAGCTGCCCTTGAAAGACTCAAATGACAATGAAGCATTGGTGTAAAGGAAGGAGATCCGGTGGCTGGAAACTGAACATTGACACACTCAAGCTAGATAGGAAGCATGGTGTTTTCCACTGAGCTTAATTAACTGTTAAAAATCTTAACAGGCTTGTGAAAGCTTCTTCATATCACGAGAGATCTAGAAAAGGGCTCCATACAATAAGAAAACAGATCTGCTTCCATCACGGTCATTGTACCAGAAGTCAAATGATCTATATAATGCGACAGGTCAGATTGCTGATCACAGCGCTCCCTTCTGGTATTAAAAGCTCTGAATCTATGGAATGTTTCCTAAATCTGTGCCTGAGGGTAGAATGAACAGAAGCAGAAAGGTCACCTTTATCATCACTGCTGTCAAACACTTTGGAAATAGCAGAGCAAAAAGCCAGTCTATTGCTCAATCACTTTGCCCTTATGCTGTATCTGTTACCCTACCAATGCCTGTACTTTGTCCCATTAAAGAAAAAATGACTCTGGTATCCTATATGAACTCCCATTTCCAAAAAGTGTACAGCACAACTCTGTTGGCTTCAACAGCGATGGATCTCACCTTTTGCCTTTACAAATGTAATGAATGCCTGATAAGTGCAGAACTTAGCAGTGTCGTTATATAAACAATAATGATAATTAAGAAAGCAGCTGCTGTTTGTGATAATGAGACAGTGGGAAACATGGATACAGCACCCTGTTTCAGGCAGGCCTTTCCAGGGGCTGCAGGTGCAAGGGGTGAGATAAACGTAGGGGCCAAATGCCATCTGGAGCTGGTTGGTGAAATGCATAGCGTATCTAAATCAAGGCTAGGTGCTTCGTTGGGCAACAAATCCTGCTCTAGGTGTGGTGGTTGGCTGAGATCCAGAGCGGTTCCTGTACAGCCCACCAAGTGATACAGTGTTTTAACATTCAGTGCCTATTAATATGCTAATATTTCCCACAAGCTGAAAAATGCAAAGTGAGAATCTGTACTTGAATATGCATCGTGTTGGGGCTTTGCTATTTCCATCCTATTACGATGCCATTCCTTCTTTCTTTTCCCTTTTCTTTTTTTTTTTTTGGTTCTTGTTTCATTCAGGTGTTTGTTTTTTTCTTCTACCTGAACACATAGAGGCTTTTAAAGATGTGTTAGGCAGTGTTTGTACAGTTCCTAGCACAACCAGCTATTGACCATGTAACGTGATGCGAACAAATTAGTAATGAAAATGAAATGTTTGTTCATGTTCTAGTTTTAATGTTTGTACAAAGTCCAAGAAATGCGTACTGAGACCATGTATTAGGTCACAATGCTATACATGGGGAAATGCAGCATTAACCAGCTTTAAATAAAAGGAAGGACCTGGTTTGTTAAAATGAACAGCCCGAGGAAGAAGCTATTCATTGTGAAACCCCTGTGCCAAAGATTTTCAACAGCCCCAGCTATCTGTTTTTCAGAAGGTGATGGTGGCATTAAATCTTTAGTTTCTTCTATGATTTGCTTTCCCATTTCACTAGAGTGACAAAACTCAAGCAGGTTTATTGAGGTACGTAGCTTAAGGCCTATGTTAGGAGTAAATGTGAACATGTATTCTTTCTTTTGGCCTTGTTAGAAATGCTCTTTAGATAAAGAGTTGAAAAACAGATCAATAACAAAACACTTTTTTTTTTCCCCTCTATTTTTTGCTGCTTTGCTTATTCCATGTGTTTACCACAAAAAGAAAAGTTGTCATAGTTGTCACACACGTGCCCTTCTCTGGAGATTTCTGGGAAATGTTAATTGCAAGTCAAAAATTTTTATCACTGCCAAAGGCAGGAGTGGAAGCCTGGTGAGAATGAGAACAAAATGTCTCATCACAGACACGGCCTTTCACTGTCTCTCGCTACATCATTCCAAGTCATTAGATTTCCATTCATGAAGATCCTTTCCAGATGATCAGAATACATCCAGTACCCTCACTGCTGTAATGTTCTTTCCGTGTTTTTCCTTGAGTGTCAATGGAAGAAGTTTGTTTCATTTACCAAGAGCTAAAGTAGTCTTTGGGTGGTCACTTGATGATGAAGACAACACATCCCAGAGTAAAATAAGTAACACGGGGAAAGCATTTTCCTTTCCCATGAACCACCATCACTTAACAATTCTCCAAATGCCTAGATTTCAGATTTAGTGCAAAATGTGTTGAAAATTGTATGGAAGATTCAACACTGAGATGTGCTGGCATGCAGTCCTCATTTGGAAGAGAAAGCTGTCTGGAAACGTGTAGTCTTTTCACAATTAAGGAAGGTGATGTTCATATACCGCAGCTTCAGCCTTCCGAGTTATATTTTGCCTTATTTCGCACACAGGCCCGGTAGTCATTGAGTTGTTAATGCACGGCTTTGATTGCTATCTCAAACGGAACCGCTAAAGGACAAAGTCAAGGTGACGTGGCCTTAATATTACATGTGCTCTGCTTTTTTTCAGGGGCCTGTTAGCCAGCAGCTTCACAGAAACACATTATTTGAGAGACGGCACTGATGTGGTTCTCGCACGCAATTACACGGTAAGGTTGGTGTTTGGTGGGTAGACGATGCTTCATCGTTAAAACCCCAAATACTCTCTGCTGGGATCTGAGCCATGGGATGAAACAGCTAGATGTGTGATCTCTGTCAGCTGTGATCCTGCACACGAGTTTGGAGAGAGAGAGAGAGTTTAAAGGCAAGCTGTGGGGTTTTAACCAGGTGACTTTTAGATTCTGTAAGATTTATTCAGCTTCTTAGAAATACATCCGTTAATATTTTATAATAAATGCAGCCATTGTTGATCAGTTATGGAGGAAAGTTCTGATTCTGTTAGGAAGAAAACCAGAAATATCTGATTTCTGTAACGCAGGGGCTCACATGAGAGGCCTGGGTGTCGCTCTGCTCTGGGGGAGCGATGGCTGAGGTTTGGGAAAGGGGGTCGGTTGGTTACGTTTATTATTTAAACCAGACCATAGGACTGTTAGGGATGTACTTTTTCTCTATATATGTATGTATGCGCGTGCATATAAATATGCCTCATATGACCCACGTGCAAATCAATACTTAAAATCTGCTTTTTACCAATAAAAAGCACTTTAAGGCAGCAATGCTTTTGTCCGCTAACAGTATGGATGCCTTAATTAGAAACAATGCAGCAAACAATTTTAATTACAAAGTTTGTCTTTTATCTGCTCAAGTCCTGTGAAGTGTTTGTTATGTTCCTCATCTGTTGATGCTGTCAGAAGAGGCATCGTGATTCATGTTCCCATCCATAATGGGCTCTGTTGGTATCAGGGAAAGGCATTATTTCTATGCATAGTTCTGAAAAAGCATCTTTATTATAGCCCCAGATCTCCCAAGTAAAGCAAGCATTTTGAAAGCTTTCAGTGTTTTCTTTCTTGCTGGCTGCTTGTATCTTCGTCAAAATCAGCATAGTAAAAAATAGTCATTTGTTTCAGTAACAGGAAGGCTGAATAGTCTGCTAAAGGAAGTAAAAGGAAAGAAATGAAGCACCCAACTCTCTGGCAGGTTAACCTACATTAACACGAGTATGTGTACAGCTAATATAGATAACTAGACTTTTCTTTACTGAAAAAAAAAAAAAAATACATGTTTTCATAATGGCAGTAAGTCATGATTAATACTGGCAGCGCATAATTGCTAACTAAAATTTTTTTGGAGAGATCATTGAATTGCCTTTTTTTATTAAATTCTGCAATATGATGTTAAGAAGATATGTCTGTGTGATTTTGCTTTCGTATCTCTCCTTCACTGAGAACAGCAGTACAGCCTGTAGTTGAAACCAAAGCCAATTTCCCATAGGGAAGGTGCTCAGTCAGATTCCGCTTGGAGGTGAAACCATGTCGGGTTTGTGGAGCTGCCGTGTGGGGAGTTTCTCTGGCACCATGAGCCAGCGTCCAGGTTATTCTTCTGGTTTATAACACTTGAAAGATTTTCAGTTCTGAAAAGCTGGTATTTATTAAATGCTCTCGAGTCAGGGTAGAGTACTGGTTTAAGTATAACAAATCAGCCACGGTAATTATTTGTTTTTAGGGGGGTCATCCATTTTATATACTAGTTTACAGGAATAAAACCATTTGAGAGGAGCAAAAAAATAAAATCCTGCAGTTCAGTGAAGTTACTGAGCTAGAAATCAATTTTCTACCAGTCCAATTGCAGGCCATGGTCTGATAAGTTTACATTTTTGGTATTGAGCTTTGGCATCATGCGGCACGTGGATCTCAGAGAAGCTGTGAAATGGGGCACGACAAGGGGCTCAAAGTTAATAAAATGACAAGTTGTGTGTGGAGAGGGAAAGAAATCAGGACCTTTGCCATAATTCACTCTTTGATAAAGACAGCCAGACTGCAGCTGCAGCCTGTGTGGGGCGAGATATCAGCTTGCCCTCCCCGTTTCAGCGAGGACTGTGCTTAACACCGCTGACACTAAACCCTGAAGGCTGCCTTCTTAAGAGCTCTGAGCAGCACCTCTGTCTTATATGGACTTTAAACGATGAGAGTAATCCTACTTTATTTTAGTTTTTAGACAGTCTCAGGGTCACTGTGTGAGAGCCCATGCTAAGGTGTGGAGGGCGTTGTTTTTTCTCCTGCCTTATCGAGTGGATGCTGGTAACTGCTGATACGGAATTGAAACGGTACCTTCACGCTGAAAACTTTGGAGTCGGCAGCAATTGCGTCTGAAGCAATCATCCCCCAAAAATTCAGTCTATGACCTCCTCCCTTTTATTGTGGCTTTATCCTTGTTAATGTGTTGCTGACTCTTTATGGGTACTGATGATGAAAATACCCAGGAGTAATATACTATTGCCTTGCTTCTGTCATTTCTTTCACTAAGAAAAGCTATTGAGGTTTGTTATTTAGAAAGTTAGATGGGGTTGTTCTGTTCAGTTACTCATGTTGGAAATATGAATGCTCTAAGCAAATATTTTTCATGCCATAACCTTATTTGCAGAAAAATCATATCTGAATTATTCCATCTTGCCCAGCATTTTTATGGCTGTTGCTTTCTTTAACAAAATAAAGGTGGTCTGTAGAAGTCTGCTGCGTGAGGCTTTGTAAGTGAAAACCATGCCCCAAACCTGAAAAGGTTAATTAATGCAGCTAGATTGATGTGAATGAACCGAGTAATAAAAAGGCACACTGAGATGACTGTCAGGTTGAAGCATGAGTGATAACTTTCCTCTGCGCTAATAAGATAGGAACCTTTTACAACAGCGTTTGCGGTTTCCAGGTGGCATTCAAAGGAGCCAGGAGAAAAGAAATGCTGGACCTGACACAATCGTTCTTTCCAGCCAGTCACAAAATTGGGAATGTAATATAACCTTTAGTCAACAATAAAATTAACCTTGATTCCAGACAGATATGTGTATGTGCTGAGAAAGTATCTCTGTTGTGGGTGCCTTTTGCAAGCAGTGGATTATTAAGGAAATACAATAACCTAGCCGCAAAATGAAATTGGATTGTTGCCTCTCAAAATAGAAGACCCTCTTTTTCTTGGTTGTTCTTAATAACACGCAGCCACTCGGTTGGGTAATTCAATAAAAGGTTTCCTTTCCAACCCGTTTCCCTTCCCCTTCATTTGCTCTGTGATTTTTTTTTTTCCAAACTATAGGGTTGGAATAAATTTTTCTTATACTTCCTTTTATACATAGCTACTCCTATAGACATAATAGTTGTACATGACCTTAAATTAAAATGTGTCTATAGAAAGTAGTGAAACATGTCAGCTGACTTTTTCATCAGATTAATTTTATAAACTAATCCATACTGTATCTTTAAATAAAATAACAGAGATAAAGGCAGTCAGTCACGCAATTTAAACACCATTGACCCTCTTTAAGAAAAACACAACACAAAACCAAACCAAAGAAACCAACTCCTACACTTTGGTGTATAAAAAACACCCAAGGTTTCCATTTAGGAGGTATTGGGACTGTTATGTGTGGTGGGGCAGGAAAGGTGCTGTAGCCTGAGACTGATAACGACTCTGAAGGGGAAGGAAAACCATGAGGAAACTAGAGAGGAAAGAGCGTTTGTACCTATTGAAATGTTTTCTCCTTTTTGCAATCAGGGTCACTGCTATTACCACGGCAATGTACAAGGGTACCCCGACTCCTCAGTCAGCCTCAGTACCTGCTCTGGACTCAGGTGAGCCAAGATTTCAGTAACCCTACTACCCATGAAGTTTTTTGTCTTGCCTTTTGGTGAACGTTGGTGCAATCTCTGTAAAAACATGCTCCTCCTAGTTGCTCTGAAGAGAAAAAAAGAGGTAGCTAACACAGTTTGGTGGTTTTCCATGATGACCTTTCTCTCTTGCTGCCCATCTTTGTCTATACCCTTTTCCAGCAGTGTGGTGCTTGGTGCATTTTTGGGCCTCTAGTCCTCCTTGTCCTCAAAGCTGTTCCACCAGCGATGGCTGAACTGCTTTGCAGTGGTGAACTCATGGAGTATCCAGCAGCTTCCTCTTTAGGAGAGTTTGCTTTATAAATGTGGCTGTGGAGCTCAATAAATCGCCTTCACGGGCAGGTATGATGCTCAGCATTCGGATTTGAGCTACTTGTTAGCAGAAGAATAGCAGATTCACATTGCTGCAAACCAAATCTCTTCTGAGTCTGAGGAAGGAGCAGGCTGACAACATATTAAATACACAATGGACACAGTTCAGGAAACAATTATCTTCCTTACTTGGACAATCAGAGACTGGTATTTACTCACAGAGCTGTTCCAAATCACAGTAATTAACTGTAAATTGGCTCTAGTGTTCTCCCTGGAAAACCCAGTTTTCCTGTCAGATTTCCAGCTGTCTCAACCTTTTCTGGGTTTGTTTAATTTATCTACAAACAGCATGAGTAGCTGGAGCCTTTTTCTCTTGATTCTGCATTTTGTGCAATAGCAGTATTATCAGAGACGTATAACTGAGTTCTGGGACAGAGAGAGCAGCAGAAAGGAGTTGCCAAGACCCCTCTCCCTGTCTGAGGGACCTGTTTGCTGTAGCGGATGGGATTCCTGTGGTTCATTCCCACACAAAGAGGAGGTTTTATGGGTCCTTCAGATGTATCTTGCATCTTCCACAAGCTTACTCTAATTAACCCCTTGCATGGACCATGGCAGTCTGCATTTAGCAGTTGTTCTTGCAGTCTGTAAAAACATAATGCGGTGTTCTTGGTATTTTAAGCACTGCTCAGTTGAAGGGGTCACTTTGCTGCAGTGTCCATAGGAAAAATTTGCACTGAGACAAGGTTTGCACCAAAGTCTTGTTCCAGAGATACCTAGGAAATGAAGAACTCTTAAG
Source organism: Pedionomus torquatus (assembly GCA_013398155.1). Lineage (NCBI taxonomy): Eukaryota > Metazoa > Chordata > Aves > Charadriiformes > Pedionomidae > Pedionomus > Pedionomus torquatus. The sequence goes on from VZRU01019216.1 coordinate 104,187, forward strand.
AGAAATTACTTTTCTCCACATTAAATGCATTTTCTTTCTTTCCTAATGTGCTCTTTTTACAATTCTTGAGCTCCCAGAGTTGTTTCTCCATTTTAGGCAGTCAGGTATGTCAAGGCAACATATGCTGGCAGTGACATTTTTCTCTCCTCTGGCACTATCGCAGATAAATCCCCAAAGTGCAAGCTGACAGTAGTAGGTCCCTTCCCTGCAGGTGAAGTGTAGCAGCATCATTTTGGGTATAATTTTTCATAAAGTTTCGTAAAGATTCCTTGCCAATGCATGTTTTGCTCCAGCAGGAGAGCAACAGAGGACATATCTCAGTGTCCATGCCCATTTAGCTGCTGCATTCACTGATGAGGTTGGTTAAGGGTATGTCCATGAGTGACAACAGTTTGTGATTAGGGTGCTTGTTGACTTACATAAAACTTGTTTCACTGATAGCCAACAGTAATGAATTCCATCATTACCTGTGCTTGATCTGAGCCAGCACTGTCTATTTGAAAGGCTTCATCATGCACTGGCAGCTCCTTGAACCATCCAGGTTAAAAATGGTTAGGGATAAAAGGCCAGATGGTGTGAAATCCCATGTTNGTCATGCACTTGATGAAGTGAAGCTCCTTGAACCATCCAGGTTAAAACTGGTTAAGAATAAAAGGCCAGATGGTGTGAAATCCCATGTTCCTGCACCAAGGTCCTAAGAGGACTAAGCATCTTCCAGACTCAGATCCACAGTTCACCATGTACCTCTGCCACTAAAACATTATTGTGGCAGTGCCACAATTGAGAAGTTGGGTGGAAAGATCTAGTTGAAGGTGTCCCTGCTCATTGCAGGGGGTGTTGGACAAGATGACCTTTAAAGGTCCCTTCCAACCCGAAACCATTCTACCATTTTGTGATGTCCTGCACGTGATCCAGTTTGAAATAATATGAGGAGAAATAGGACAGTTCAAAACTACTTCATGGCTTACTTGGCTGGTAACTTTACTGGTATTGCAGCTTGAAGGAATAGTTACGGGTAGGGTAGGGTAGGGTGGGATGGGATGATGTACTTGCCCACCAACTTGCTGGAGTAGAAGCTCTTGTTCACAGGATGATAAAGGCCAGAAGCTTCAGGGGTGAAGACATAAGATATCGTGTGGCCATGGAGTCTCAGGTGAGGACAGTCCCTGGGGCAGCCGTTTCGCTTGCGGCAGACTGTGGAAGAAAAGACTGCTCTCATTCTCAGGCTGTTCCTGGCTTTGTGACAGTTTCTAAGTGAATTGGACAAATCCCTCTGTCTCAGTTTCTCCATCTGTGAAATTCATTTAATGATCCTTACCTACCTCACACAGCTGTTGCATGGGACTAAAGTTTAAGTGCCTGAAAAACATCTAATGAGAGGAAGTGCAAGCTGTTAGCTCACTGAAATCTCAGAGCGCTAATATCCTCCCACTCCAGCCAGCCAGACACCTTGGGCATCAGTCCAGGTGGGGATAGGGAGGGACCGTGTCTTTTCCCCCAGATTAGGAGAGTTCATTAAAAGACCCGAAACCAGTCATGAAGACTAGGTTCCGCATTTTAGCACGCTCTGAAGCCTGAGCGCTCAGCGGTAGTCACAGAAGCAAAAAGGATCATAGGAATTACTGAGACAGAAATAGAGGATAGAACAAAAACCCTCATTAGCACTTTATAATCCATAGTGTGCTCACATCTTGAATTCCACATGCAGCTCTTGTTTTCCCTTCCCCATCCCCACCTCAGAAAAGGAAGCATTATATCCAGAAAAAGTATGGAGAAGGGCAAAAATTATGATCAAGGGTGTAGAACGGCTTTTATCCCAGGAGAGAAAATAGACGAGGATTTGTCACTTTTGAAAGGAGATGACAGAGAAAAGGCGTGTGATGAAACGAGGTTGAATGTCACACTGAAGAGGGGACAATTGCTGAATATTTTTCATAACCCCAAAATTAGGAAACATCAAATGAAACTTTAGAGCAAAGTATTTTTGTTCACCACATATTGAAGCTGTGGAGCTCACTGTCACAGGTGGGTGCCAACGTAAAAAGTATCAGTAGATTCAAAATAGATGAGATTAATTTGGGGTAGGGGAGTCAGGGAGCCTCTCCAGGGCTGTCAAACCCAAAGATGTCCCTGACACTCATGCTGTCAGAGCTGGGGACACCAAGGGGGGTGTGCTTGTTGTGTTCTGATAACTTACCCCTACGTACGCGCTGTTGGGCAGGGCTGGAGCCAAGGTGCTGGGCTGGAACAACCTTGCTCTGACCTGCCACAAACGTCAGGCTCTTACATCCAGTGCAGCCACACGGTTGAGCATCTGAGACCTGGTATTAGCTTGGTGATAGGGCGTGATTATTCCATGATGAGGAAAAATCAAGTGTGAAACCTGCAAACTAAGAGAGGTTGGACTAGTTTATGTTTTGCAGGCAGATAGAGAGGGTGAGGTATAAAGATAAGGGAGAAGTAGACTCTGTTCTCTTACACACGGGTGCTCACGTGTTCCAGCGTGTTACATCCTCTCAGACACAACATTCCAGCACCTCGCTTCACGTAGAATTACAATGGCATTAAATAGTTGGATTGACGCTGATAGCTGCCTAAAATGCAGGTTAGGGAAGAATATAATCATGCCATAAGCTGCATCCTGCTGGCTCCTCCGGAGGAGGAAGAGCTGAATAGCGGAGAGGAGACGGTAAATGCTGAATGCACAAAATGAGAACAATGGGCAATCAGGATTTCCTGCACTTCCATCTGGGTAAGAAAGCCAATTAGACTGCCAAAGCTTGCGGGAAGGTGAAGGTACGACAAAAGTCAAGTCATTTCCTTCCTGTCCTTAGGAGATACCCTTCTGTTTATCTAGCTCGGAGGCTCTTTACGTTTTTAGCAAATGATTTTGGCCTGTAGCCACCACACGCATCTTCTGTGATAAATTTGTGTAGACTTGCAAGGTTTTTTTCCCTGTTGCTTTCTCTGCAAGTGCAGAACCTAACAAATAGGCACTGAAATACAGCCTGAAGAAGAGCGCAGTCTCCACGGTCCAGGGGCTGGCAGGGGGGACATGCAGCTCCAAAGGCAGCCCCAGGGACCTCTCTGGTGTGGGGGGACCTTGAGAGGTGTTCTCAGAAATGCCACCATAGTTTAGGGATACAAATCTCCCAGGAAGCCTTTTCTTTCTGAGAGATTAATATGCTCTTGAAAATGCTGGGAATGCCTCAGAGTTACCCAATTGCTAGATAACTGGCCCGTTCACACACACAAAAAGTGTTCAGTCCAACCTCATCAGCGACTGGAAGATGCTGTGTCCACAGTAACAGGGAGGTGGATAATTCCCCAGAATTGAACAGACAGTTGTTTTTAATGGGATTGCATAGTTATACTTCACGAGGCCGCCAATATTGGAGCCATCCATTTTTCAAATGGTCTGGCTGAGCTCACTGCAGCCCAGACACACTCAGCTGAAGAGGGGATTTAAATATGACACTCCAGACATCAACTATTTAAAAAAGGAATGGAAGGAGGAAACCAATGAGAAAAAGATTTAAATTCCTCACGACTCCTCAAGCCTGATTTCCCACCGAGGGGGAGATTTCATCCAAAAAAGAAGTTAGGGGAAAATCCCAGTTGAGAAAAGCACTGGTTTGGATGTGTGTTTTCTCTCAGTACTTTCTGAAGAGCTTTTAGTTCATATAAACATCTCGCATGGTTTGTAACTTATCTGACTGTGAAGCTACTGGAGGTTTTTGAGCTTAACATTAGACAGTGTTCAGCTTCTGGGGTTTCGTAGCTGCTGTATTCTGCCTGTTCAAGCGGTAAAAAGCTCCTGGATGGTGATCACCTCTGTGATTGGAGATGAACACTATCTCCATTCTTTGGCAATTGTGTGCTGTCCCTGGGTGTCCAGTAATCCCCCAAGCATCCCTGCTACTGCCGGTACCGCTGTACCCAGCTATTTGTGCCTGCCTTTTCTCCATCAAGCCTGTGCCTGACAGCATTTAATTAAAAAATAATACAAAAGCCAACAAACGAAAAACATTTTAATACATTTTGTGGCTTGAAAAAGCATCCCACGAGCCTTAATGTGGTGTGCAAGTCTGAATCAAGCTTTCTTTTATTTTTACACCATTTGCTGCAGAGCGCTCTGAGATGTGCTCACTAAATTGGCACTGATGCCAATTCCTTCCTTCATTTTTCTCTGCTTTCCTCCATCTGCCTTGTCACCCTCCCAGTCGAGCTCACATGTGACACTTTCTCTGATAACACAATTACAGCTTCTTGCAACTCAAATGCTGGACATGAAATTGCATTATCGCTTTCGACTCAAGGAACTCCCCGCTTAAATTCCAGGCATCAAGGCTGCAGCCCAATATGCATTCACTCTGGGCAAATCTGTCTCGCACTGAGAAGGAATTAAGCGTGTGCTACAGTCGTCTCTGGGCACGACCACATTTTAGACACCGTGCTGTAGAATGCATTTTCAGGTTAATGAAAGGCATTGGCTGGAATAAAACCTGTTTGACTAATGATGTGTCTGCATGAGAACACCTCTACCGCTACTGCAATATGTAAACCCAATAACGCTACCGCTTTAACCTCCCTTTGAGATGCCGCCCTTTGTTGATTTGGGTCAGAATAGTTATTTTAATGGAATCCTGATGTACAGCATAGGAGGATAGCGGTATCGCTTGGGTCTTGTGTGATGCCTTTCATCAGTAGATAGTTATGGTGCGGTCACTAAAATTTACCCCACTTTACAGGCGGGGAACTGAGATAGAAAGATGCTGCCAGTGGTGGAGACAGGAGTACTCCTGGTTCTGGAGTCCAGCTCCCATTCTCTGTCTTTCCCAGTACTGTGAAGTTAAAGAATGATGAAATCACTTGGAAAGTATCTAAAGATCACCTAGCCCATTAGAAAAAAACAGTCTATACATCATCTTGTTCACTTACCCCGATAGTATTCATCTGCAACTTATTAAAACACACTCAAAGTTAAGTTTTCCTTCACTACTTCATCTTTCTTCCTCTTTTGTTTGTGTGCCTGCTTAATTGCCTGGGACTTTACTTTCTCAGGATTTTGTACAGCAGAATTGGTAAGAAAAGTAAACAAAAATCCCCTAACACTTTACGGTTGCTGTCTGATGTCACTTGGGTTGAGAAACATGACAGCGAGTAACTGCTGCACCTCCGTCCTCAGCATCAAGAGCAGAACGCTCCAACAGGCCCCGATCCTGTTATCTATTCACCTAAAACTCCTATGGAAATCTGTGGTAGGGTTGCAGGGTCGGTCCCTTTGCTTCAAAAGCTGTAGAATTAATTACGAAATGAAGGTCCTGTAGGTTCTGAGGTGGCAGGTGAGGACTGCACAGCCCTTTCGCTGTGTCTGCGGGCAGAGACAGACTCCATGTGAGCATGTGGTGTGTAAGCGTGACAGCCCCTCTGTAGTCTAATTAATTTCTTACAAACTGAAAACGTCTACATTCCTCTTCCAGTGGTAATAGAGCTTTTTATTATTATTGTTTAGAAATGAGTATAACTTTGAGCTTCATTAAAACCAAATGTTTAATTGCATTCATGGGTATCAGATTTGTTGATTTACTTAACTTCCCCCGTATAGTACAGCAGAATAATATATCACAGTTTCTTATGATGCTGTCATAGCCAAGTTTTACTTCAGCATCACAATTTCTCAGACGAGTATGCATTGATGGTTTATGTTGGCAGGGCCTTTGCTTCTGCTGACAAGTTGGAAAAGAAAAATCCCATTTATATTTTGAGATTTCCTAAAGCTTGTTGATTTATGAAATACGACTGGCCTTGCATTAGGCTTTGTTTTGGTTTTTCTTTCTAAGAGAAAAAATACCGCATTTTACTTTATCCACGAGTTAAACACTGGAATTATTCCATCAAATTGCACTTCTCTAATTGGAAGATTTCTGGCAAGTTAAACAGCAATTAATTAAAATAAATTCATTATTTAATTTATGTTTTAATTCCTTTTTCTTTGAGAGGGAGGGAGTTGTCCCACCCTAGGCCATCTCACAGACACATACTCTCTGTGTGCCCATATGGCATATAACGGCATACCATAGGCAAATACCAACGAACCGTTTGTGTTTAGAGCTCATTAACAGTGTTGTGGATGTGGGGTTTTTTTTTGGTGCTGGCCACCAGACACAAGCAAGGCACAAACCCTGTTGAGAGGTAGAGTAAAATATTAGGGAAAGACCACACTGAAGCTGCTTCCAGTTGGCGTGGAGCCTGTGCGCTGATGTCTGGACATACTGTATAAAATAGATTGGGTTTTTTCTCCCTTTCTGCTACCAGTGATGAAAAGGACAGGCTGGTAGAGGTTGAATTGTCTCTTCTTTCCTGCCCAGCTCTTTCGCAGGTTCTGTCTGACTTCCCAGCATCACCATGATTTGGGACTGGGGAAAGAAGAGACGCCATGAATTAGATGGCTGGAGACCAAAAAAATGGATGCTTTATATTGCATTTTTCCCAAATATTTATAAGCTTGAGAATTCTGGTAATCTTTTGTTTGGCAGATGTCAGAAATCCTGCAGATTTCAGTAGGAGAAGTTGGTCTTAAAGTACAGACACCACTTGGGATATTTGAGTTGCTGAAATCCCTTTGGGGTTCCTTGTGTCATTTTTGGTTGAGGATCTGTAGTTCAATATACTGTCTGTTTGCCACACTGGAAAACATATTATTTAATGTTAATGCCTCCTGAAAAAAGCAAAAACTGCACCGTCTTGGCCTTTGGGGAGGACAGGCTGACTCAGGAGCGTGGAGAGGAAGACACAGAAATGCTGTAGGAATAACAGAGGCTTTTCTGAAATACCTGACAAAAGTGGGAGGGAAAAGTAGTCCTGGATTTATTTTATTTGCATCAGATTCTAAGTACTGAATGACTGGTAGGCATTGTTCATCTCATCCTACCACACCAAAAAAAAAGAAAAAAAATGTAGCTTTTGAGTAGTTACATTCATAAGGTGCTGTGCTTGGCACTCACCAATGGGGGGAAAATGCAATTGTAGGAAAAGAAAATTAGTCAAAAACAGAAAGCTGGCCAAGATAATTCATATTTGATATTCATTATCTTATTACAGATGGTCACAAGCCAGGTGCTGATATCCTGTAGGCAGCACTCAAAGGATAAGTGGGCATTAAATGAAAAGTATATTTTCCTTTATGCCGAATCTGCAGAATTTTTTACCTTGGGATTGTCTCCTACACAAAGGTAGAACTGATCTTAAAAACTCTTCTTAAAGGCTCATGCCGTCACTTGGGATGGGAGCGTCAGTGGCCAGTTGAATAGGCTGCCCTGGCTCTGGCTTGCTTGGAAGGAAGCCAAATCAATCACTGTGGTCATTTGTCTATATCCTCTGCTGCTAAAGAAAATAAGGGGTAAAGAAACTGTTATTTGGTTATTTTACAGCTAGCTGAGTATACAAGGAGTACACTGGAAACCTGGCATTGATGTAGCGTGTTTTGGCTATGAACTCTTGACACCAAAATGCTGGATTTTTCATCTTAAAAACAAAAAAAAAAAAAGAGTGCGCACATTACCCAGTAAAAAGACGTTACTAAGTCTCTCCCTTCCTATTGTAAAAAATTAAATTGAATTATTTAAGTCTATATTTTTAAGTTAATGTTCTAAGCGGGATAAGGTTTAACATTAAAAATAAAACCCTTCATGGTTTTATGTTGCTTTGGAGTTGTCAGTAAAGGGAGATGGTCAGGCTGGCCCATTTCAAGCAGTGACTGATGGACTTCTGCCTCCACTGCTGGTTCCAGCTGCCTCCAAACTCAGATGATTAATTGCGCAAGGGAAAGACAACAATCCTTATTTGATTATGCTGGCTGATTAGAAAGTTGCTGATTATTGGAGTAAAGGGAATACGCTGTTCTAGTTTCCTAAATTCTACAAGGAATAAGGCAGATCTGAAAATAATTTTGAGCTGTCGGGTGTAAGGTTACTCAAGTCACAGGGTGACCTGCTCAGGGGTTCTCTAACAGGTCACGCTTCTGCGAATGCTGTTGCACGGCCTGTTTAATAAGCCTTTTTTTTCTTCTTTCTCTTAGTCTTCTAGCTGTTCTCGTTAACAGTGAAATGGTCATCTCTTGGCTTGGCTGAACTGCTGTTAATGTCCTTTCATAACAAAACTGTGGAGTAAACTTGGGATGAAAATTTGAGTTAACTGGAAAGAAGGCAAAGGCTTTGAGTTTCTTCAGTGTGTCTTGCTGAGAATAGAATAGCCAGGGCAGGTTTTTTCCTAACAATTTTACTTTTTCATTTTAAAATCATTCTTTATGGTGTCATTAACCTGCTTCTAGGTCCTTCCTCTTTTCTCTTTTTGTTCTTTTTTTAGCTTTCTGCAGAAGAATTGTACAGAGACACATATCAGTCTCTCAATGATTTTAGTATCTTACCTTTGTTGAAGTACAGACAGAAATAAAAAGAGCAGACACTTCCTATACGCCAAAAAAATGAGTTAATAAAATGGGACCAGTTTTGGGCTGAAAATGGTTGCTTTGTAAGAGCATATATAGACAGTATAGAGCAGTTGAGGAACTGAGGAAGGATGCCTTGGCCTATTAAAAGTTCCATAGGAATTCCAGGTAGGTAGTTCATAATTATTGTTGCCCAATCTGGGCAACTTCTTAGGGATTAATGCCTGCATAATTTAAAGATGGGGAAGAAATTAGCAACACAGTTCACTACTCAGTGTAGCATCTAGCTGATGAAAGCTTACAACATCCCATAAGCAAATGCTTAGCCCTAGTTTAGAAAAGAGAAATGGGTTTTAAAGGGTGCCTTTCTTTGGTCACAGAGTTACCCAACAAAACCTGATGTTCAGCTTGCTGTAGGAGCTATCTAGAAACCTCCTAGTGGTTGGCAGCACGTGCTCAGAATTCCAGTTAGATACTGAATATTAAATTCCTTTCTCTTACAGTAATTTCTACCTGAGCTTTGTCTGTAAACCTACTTCATGCCTTCCTAGGCTGTGCCAGCCCTGGTGTACAGCAGAGCAGTCTCTTTACTCTGTGGTCCTCCCATTCCAGTTATGATTCCAGCAGTATCCTTGCAGACCATCCTCCTTTATGCCATAGAGCATCAGAAATCCTATTCCAGCATGTGCAGACCATAGACATCTATACCACGCTGCTGATACTCTGCTGAGCTGAAACGGCAGCCGTATGTCCGCAGCTTCTTCAACGGGAGGAATGGGAGAGATCTGCAACCTTTGGACAATATTGTTTTACTGTAGGAGCTCAGAATAATTAGTCAGGACCCAGTGCGAGAATCCAAGCACAGGTTTTATGTGATGAGTTGTCTGGAGCACACTGGGAGAGCATTTTTTGGTTAGGAGGCAGCACACAAAGTCCAGAATTAGCTACATATCCTGTGTTCTTCCATATATTCCTGGAGCAAGGTGTTCAGTCTCTTCCTAAACCCCTCTTTCCTCTGTATGCTGTAGCAGAGAGTCATGCAACAGGAGTGCTTTCACTGATGGAAAACGTGAGCTTCTCAGAGAGCAGGTGATGTTGCTGTGAAAATTATTATTATGGGTAGTAAAATGTGTTAAACAGGATTCCACCAGTTAATATAACTAAGCTTTATTCTGCTGCCCCACTGTGCAATAATTAATAATCCATTTTAATACTGCAATGCATCTTTCATCTGGCAGAATTGATGCTTGCATCAGCGTTTGGTTTAAAACCTATAATGCCCACTGCAGATCATAATGAATACTTTCACTCTCTACCTTTTCTTACAAAAGCGTTTCACCACACTTTTATTCATTACTGTTTGTCATGAGTCCTCAGAAGCACACACATCGTGACTCCATTCAGCAATGGCAATGCATCACTGGGAGAATGGAAAACACATGAAAAACAAATGTAATTTTGTTCTACAGTACGGCACTTGAGAAAAGGAAAATTTTCTTTGAGCCATTGCTTCTTTTAAAGTATAGTGTGCTGCAATGACAAATACACAGCTCTTACGTTTCCTGCTCTACCCGACCATGGCATTGTAAATCAGCGTTTTGCTTTTTCATATGCCATCATTATTAAAACCTCTTGTAACTTTGCTGCAGACAAACGTGCATTAGCTCCTGAAAACCATGTATCTTACTCTGTTCTCTTCTGTAACAGGGGAATTATTGCATTCGAAAACAAGAGCTACATTCTAGAGCCATTAGAAGGTGCTACAAGTGAACACAAGATCTATCGAGCAGAGAATTTGAAAATAGCCCCAGGATCTTGTGGCCACCAGCTGGGCATCTCTACCATGAGAGCTGATGACAATGACACATCCCACCACTCTCAAGCTGGCAGGGTAAGGTCAATGATGCATTTTTAGGTTTCTGGTTTGCTGACTACGTCTCTGGTAGCATTTCCATATAACTGGCCACCAAAACTCTTTGATGCAGAGTCCTTCCAGAGCAAAGCATCCAGCCTCCTGATTTCTGTTGACATCATGTTCCTAAGTGCATGGTGAAAATTAAACATATACCTGCACAATTTGCTAAAGCATTATTACTTTTTCTTGATCTTGCATGCATAACTTACTTTTAATTTTCTTTTTGTAATGAGACAGTGCAGAAAAGTTTATGGTTTCATTGTACGGTAATATATTTTGGTTCATGTATGATTATAACAAGAATATAAGAGCCCCCCTAAGAACACTGAACAATGTCTGGAAAAGTTCTTGCCCACCCAAGATGGAAGAGAACCTGATAGCTGTGACACTTTGCTAATATTAGGTTTTGAGCCTTTACATTCTAGAAGGAAAGTGTCTTACGCAGGCAGAAGAAATTCTCACCATATTACTTTACAGATGTATTATTGTAATTGTTTCTACGTAGGAAGAAGTGCACTTAATATGAAATGCATCTAGCTAGTGGAAACTGTGGAAAATTAAATGAGTAAAAAATCAGGAAGAGGAAATACCTGTAGTAATTTCATCTTCATATTAGATGGGGATTGTAGGAAAGACTGGCTTAGGTGTTCAGAAACTGTACAATGATACGGATCTTCCCTCAGTGTTTATTAAATATCCCATATTGGGATTTATACTTACATGCACTACTAAGCCTTTGCATCAAGTTAATTCTTAAGGAAGGCAACATATACACCATCCCTAGATACGTTTTACATAGCAGAATTATATTATTTTACATTTTAGGAATATTAACTATTATTTCTAAAACCTTTTCATACAACATTTTTTGGGCTAAGCTTATTTCAGAAAAGGGAAAGCATTTTTCACAATTTTATTGAGGTTCCCCCAAAACCTTTGTGACTTCTGACTGAATTTCACTGAAGTAATGTGACACTCGGAATCTGAAATAAAATGTGTGCACACAACTCGTTGATACAATCAAAGCAATTTTACTATTACCCTCCTGGTTCTCGCATTCTGTTGATGGTTTCAACTCCATGTCGGGATTCACCTTAAGTATCTGAAAAATATTTTTGCTGTGGTTGAGTGGACATAATTATAAAACCTGTCAACAGTCACATCATATGGATAGGTACAATATATATAATGAGTACGTTGGATACGCTTCTAATGTCTGAATTTTGAAAGTTGTCACATGCAATGTGTGGAGTGAGTTTTCACATTTCAGCGTTGTCATCATCTGAGTAGACTGTCAGGACACACTGAACAGAGATGACCTGTAAAGTATGGAGATGTAAGCCTGCTCCAAATTAGACTGGGTGACAGAATTAGGCAGAGATCTATCCCAGATGCAAGGCAAGAATTAGGCAAGGCAAGAAACCAAAGTTTTTGGTTTCTTGACAGGATTGGAGGGAGCTTTTTGTTTGTCTGTTTCCCCTGACCCTTCATTCAACTACCTACACAAAATGCTTTTTGAGCAGAGCTGAAATGTGAGATCGATATATCCAGAGTTAGACTTTGGATTAGGTCGAAATACAGATACACAATGGGACAAACAGTAGATTTAACTTCCCAGACCCAAGCATGGGATTTGATGGAGCAAGTCAGATCATGTAGCAGACGTGAGTAGGCATGTTTTGCTCCATTGGAGCTGGGTCTCCTTAAACGTTGGGACCTTTCATAACTCAGTGGACCTTCAAATTGCAGCATAGAGCATGTTTTCCAGTTGAGCTCCACTGAGATAGGATCCTGCAGAAAGGAAACCCGTGTAAGACAGCCCCTACGGTGTGGCATTTTCTCTGTAGCCACACAAAATGGCCATTTTGGTGATGCAGGTGGACCACAGACCAGGCAGGTGAGCCGCTCGTGGCAGTTGGATCACGGGGAATGAGAGAGGCTGCAGCACTGCAGTGTGAATCCCAGTCATTCCAGTTCCCAGGCCGGGGGAGCATGAGGAAGGGATGCAGCAGCATGGGACAGTGGCTCTTTGATGGGATCAGCTTTGGTAGAAGCAGGGAAGAAATGCAACGGTCAGCAGAACGAAGCATATCGTCTGCCATCATGTATATCTATCGGGGCTGTATTAGTGACGCCTCATTTTAATCTTGAAGGATTAACCCAGGCAGTGGATTGTGCATTGATGCATCTGGCTGCAGAAAGCAAGTAAAAAGAAATCATAATTAGGTACATTTCATAAATAAATAGTGTATCCAAGGAGTGTGCACAGCCTTTGGGCAAATCACAGGAATGGATTCGTTATGCAAGTCAGTCACCAGAGGCTTACATGGCTATACCCTGCCAGCCAATTTCTCTCAGGCTAACCCTCTCCAGTCCAAACAATTTTACTCTTGGTGAAAAGCAAGTGGTTTAAGCTGACTGATGTAAGGGAGCAGACTAGAGACACCTTGGGGGTACACCTCTGATCTGAATCACTTAATAAATTGCAGGTTTATGTTAGACTTTTAGTGAGAGATCAGTTCTGGCACAGACAAAACCCATGTGGTCGTTTGCCTTGCATGGCATCTCACTCATGCCTGATGTGTTTTGCAGGGAGGTAAATTAAGCTCTACCAGAGCATGGCAGATTCTTCTTCTTCAGCTGAAGTCTACTGAGATGTGGCAGGCCCTTTGTATCACATCTGCTGCTGTTCCAGGAACATCAGTAGGGAACGTAGTGACTCTTTGATGTCCTGGTTCCCAACCAGTGTATCACCAGGCATTGCTGATGAGCTGGGCGGCAGATGAGGTACGGGAATGCCCACCAAGGGCCCATGGTGATGACAGTTGCCCAAGGCGTTGATAGAATCCAAGTACCAGATGTTGTAAAAATATTTACCCGAGCTCGTTTGCCAGACCTCCTAATCAGTGTAATCCTGGAAGCGGTTGTGTCATTCACCTTTAGTTAGTTTATGATAGCTTTTACTGGTTTCTCAGTTCATAAATACTGTCCAAATGGAACTTAAGCATTTTCCAGTTACTGTAGTTGAAAGGCTGTGCAACACTATTAAATATGAGTTTGAAAGTCAGAGTTACTAAAGGTTACATCTGTCATTTTCTGCTAAACTTAGCGCTTCTTTTAAAACTTTCAAAATCATCCGTCTGCAGATAACAAAGAGAAACTCTTTGGTAATGTGAAGAAAACTTTGTGAAATTTGGCTGGAGGGTGATGTCCAGCACTGACTTGGCTTAGGGGATCACTGTTTGCCTTGGAATAGTTTGCTTTGGAAAGCTTTAGTCATGTTTTAGGTTATAGAGTGTTCGTTTAGTTCAAGACATCACGGTCATTAGTTCTCCTTCAGTTCTGGCACAAAGATCAGATATACTGCTGAGACCTCTTTTCTCTAACTGTCTCATTCCAGAAACAAGGGAGGAATGATAGACTAGCTGTTCAGCTGCCGTAAATCACAGAATTTTTGCAGACATTAATAAGTCACTTAAATTTAGGGTAGCAGAGGAGCTGTGCTGTGACTAGTTCTATTACAAAATAATTTAATTTTCTTCAGTGATCTTGTTGCACCTAAACATTATGACTCTTTAAGACCCGCATTTAGAACTGCAAATAGCATGTCTGTCATTTTTATACAAATGTACAGATACAAAATTAAACGTATGTCTTCCGTTTTTAGAGTATTAGTTTGCTTCCGTGGACATTGACGGTTTGTTCCATTTTTTTCTGCAGTTTTTGTTCCGGGGTTTTTTCTTCCTACATAATTTATCAGTTGGCCACTTGATCTCTTCTGTGCTTCGCTCAATATCCCTTTATCTCTCATTTTTCTTAGTAGCCAGTTTGTCTATTCTGTGAAATGTTTGCTAAAAGTCATCTCATCATTTCTTTAAATGAGCCTTGGAAATAGCAAAGGTCTTTCTGCTAGAGATAATATTCTCCTGTGAGGAAAGATAACTCAAACATTTCAACTGCTGAAAGCTGAAAGGTTGAGAGAGACTTTGCACCACTTTTCTCTTTGCTGTGATCAAATCTTGGGTTGTTGTTTTTTTGTTTTTTTTTTTCTAAGCACCAAGTCTAATATTTCTGTTGTGGTAAATAAAAGGAAAACTTCCATCAGGAGAAGGAACATAGTAAAAATGTGTATGTAATGAAATCTTCAGAAACCCGAGATGATGTGTTTCTGCACTCATAAGTGCTTTGATAGACCGAGGGAGAGCTGATTCCAAGGATCACTTATTGTAAAAACAAAATGCTGTTTGCATCTTCTTTGGCAGTACAAGAGGGAGACTCTGAAGACAACGAAGTATGTGGAGCTTGTTATTGTGGCAGATAATCGTGAGGTAAGAAACTTAAAACTAAAGTTACGGGAAGCCCAGGTAGGAAAGAGGTGTCTCAGTTCAGCTCGATGATTTTGTGAATAATTAGCTCCAGATAGTAACATGGAGGTTTTAGTAAAGTAAAGCTTCTCCCTAATTAGGGCTAAGCAATGGAAGACACCATTAAGATGACCATACTAACTCCATCCCTGGAGCTATTCAAGGTCAGGTTGAACGGGGCTTGGAGCAACCTGATCTAGTGGGAGGTGTCCCTGTCCAGGGCAGGGGGGTTGGAACCAGATGATCTTCACGGTCCCTTCCAATTCTTACCATTTTATGATTCTGTGATCTCCTTGAGCTAGTTAAATCTTCATTGCTATTGACTCTGCCCTTGGTGGGACCTTTGGAAGACACAGCACTTGCTTTTGAAGCAGTACAGAGCTGGGCTGGCTGGAGAAATGTTCCAGTGAGTTGAATGGCAACCGAAGATCTAAATCTGGGTTTTAATTACTTAGCTACTTACATTTTTTGTCTCCTTGAACACTCCTAGTTAGGAAACTACAATCACTCTGCTGCAAGAGCTGAAACAGCTAACAGAAGAACCCTTTCTTTTTCACAAATCAGTCCCTGAAAGACCTTTATGTCAGACTTAGGGGCTTTAAAATATTTTTGTGAGAACTTATCATAGCCTGTGCTTGTTGTGAGGCAGACCATGACCCCATGAAGGCAACAGGAGTCTGCTGATGGCCTTTGGTTGCACTGTGTAATCCCTAGACATCACCAACAGTGCTGGCAGAGTGAGGAGGCTGGTGGGGGAAAACGCTATGATATTTGTGCTGCTAGTACATTGATCCTTTACATTCCAAGTTTCAGAGACAAGGCAAGGATGTGGAAAAAATTAAGCAGAGGCTGATAGAAATTGCAAACTATGTTGACAAGGTAAGAACGTGAGCATTATTTCACTTTTTCCAAGTTTACTACACTTTCTGAAGGATGTTGCTGTGAGACCTGTGTTTCTTCTACGATTGAGTTAAGAAAGTCGCCGTGCTCAGCTCAGCAGATTTCACCTTTGCCACATCTCCTTATCCCCCCGCTTTCTCAAAGAGCTAGCTCCCTCCTCCTGCTTTCCTAATACTCCACTATTTCAGAACAATTCTTCTCTCCGACCAGTAAAACCCAAAAAGTAAACTTAAACTTTTCATGTCCCCTTCAATATACGAAGCTGCGAGCTCTGCTCTGAGCAGTGCTCAGTAACGCGGGAACCACGTGGGATGCATATATCTGTGTTCCTAAGGAGATGTACCATTTAGTTCTAGGATTTTATTAACCCAGGAAAAGGGTGGAGACAATTGCATATGGAACAGCCCATAGAAAAAGGCTTGTTTTGAGGAGAATTTTGGAGAACAGAGTCCTTTGAGCAGGAAGGGAGGGTCCAGTTTTAAGACCAACAAAGGGCCTGTGAAGACACAGTCAATAACATATATAGCCTAAGGAAGAAGGCAAAATTAAAACTATGCAGTGCTTAAGGAAGAGGGAGGTGATGGCTGAGTGAGTGCAGTAAGAGAGAGACATACACTGGATTTTTTTTTTTTGTATTTGAAGTAATTTCTTGACAATAAACAATAAATGCTAAGAGTCCTCTCCAGTGTTTTTGAACAAATTAAAGTTTACTTTTGCTCTGCTGTATGACCAGAGAAAATTAGGAGTCTGGTAGTGAAATTATAACTGAGGGAGTCTTAATTTAGCTGAGAACTTATCAAGTGATACTTCAAGGGCAATAACTCAAGGAGAAGCATTCTTGATTAAAAACAAGCTGCTGAAGACACCTCCACCTCTTCCATAATTGCCTTGCTGACTTATTACTGGAGGATACATGTTTATATGTTACCTGCTCAAAATTAATTTGGCATGTTATAATATATTTATGTTTCATGCTTAATTTATGCCCAGCAAATGCAATGTTATCTGAATTACTGTAATGCATATAAACAAGACATAGATCTAGTACGTGCTCTTCTCAGCCTGTCAGCAAAACCTGGACTTGATCGATTCTTGAATCCCTCTTCACATTAGTCTCGCATTAGAATTGTTATCTCTGCTCTGTTGCTAACGCTGCTCCCGCTCCCCTTTTGCAGCAACTGTGGCATTTACCAGGGTGATAACAGCGTGTGTAGCCCACAGGGTTTATCTGCTGGGAGCAAAACTCGATGGCTTGGGCTGATTTTCAGTGATTATTTTGAACCACAACCGTTGTTCAGCACAGCTGCCTCTGCCTCTCAGATTGCATGGGTGTTAATGATGGAGGGGAGCTGTGGAGAGAGTCATCTGCCATGGCAAGGACTTTGCTCAGAAGCGAAGGACATGTGAAGGTAGTTGCAGTGTCTCATCTTGAAGGAAGATGCCAGACTTGGGTGGGACATAGAGAAGTAGCATGTCTCTGGATGTCTTTGAATGCCCTCTGGGGATTTAGTCAGGTCAGAACCGTTTTCTTCAAGTCTTGGAAATGTTTTGTTGTATCAAGTGTTCATCTTTGCCCTGGAGAAAAGACTCTTTGAGCCTCTACAAGAAAGGTTCACATGCACGCTATGTTTCCATTGAAATATTCTAATCCACTGCAGTCTAAAATGGGGTTTAGAGACATGTTTCTATTTTTCGTTCCTCGTTAGTTCTATAGACCACTAAATATTCGAGTAGCCCTGGTTGGAGTGGAAGTATGGAATGACATGGATAAATGCTCTATTTCTCAAGACCCCTTCACCAGCCTCCACGAGTTTCTGGACTGGAGGAAGCTGAAACTACTACCTCGTAAACCCCACGACAATGCACAGCTGATCAGGTAGACTTGTAATATCGGCCGGGATTTCAGTGACAGGAGAATGGCTGTACTGAATTCTTCCCCAGTTGCTAAGCTGTTGGGAGGAACATCTGTTTTCCTCAGGGTTTGTCTTTCCCCTCTGCAAACACCAAACATAAAAGAACTTTGCAGAGCCCTTCAGCAGATGCTTTCAGTTGAATTTCCTTCCACAGCTCTTCAACGGCATTTTACTTAATAGGCCTTTCCTGAATACAACTCATGTAGAAGTGTAGATGTGTAATAAGATGGTAAATACTTACAGTATGAATTTACAAAGGGTTTAGGCTGATCTCAGTCTAAATGGTTACTGAAAAAGACAGTCCTGCCCAAAAAGAGCTAAGAGGGCACTATGTGAAACCTGTTGTTAGTAGAAAACCTTAGTAAACTTTAAAATGCAGGCTAAATTGGGCAATTCATTTGTGTTTTGTCTTAAAAATTAAATCACACACACCTTTTACCCTGCTGCTGCTTCCTGGATTAAAGTAATTGAGTAAATGTGCTAAGTAAAAACACTCTTTAAAAAATAAACACAAGGCAGATACCTCTTTCTTGAACCAGGTATTGTTTCAGTGAACCATTCTTTATATTAGAGATAAACAAACTGGACATCTTAGTAATTAAAAGAATATCTTTACTTGTTACGTAGATATTGCCGCATTATCTGTGTAGATATTTGATTACTCTCTATGTATAATTATACTTTGGAATTATTGCATTTGGGGCTGTGTATTAAAACAAGTAGAATATAAACTTCCCACTGCATCAAAATATAACCCTTCTTTGAACTAGAGACATTATTTTTATGCTTGCATTTCTATTCGCAACTTCAGTCAGGGGAAAAAGAAAGGAAAGAAGGGTCCTGTTACAGCAGTAAACCCAAAGGACGGTGATCAAATGGATCTTTCTCCTAGCAGAGATGCTGTTACTGTCAGTTCAGCAACTTGGCATGACCAATCTGTGCTTTTCATTGTTTTAAACCTGCACATGTCTGGAGCTGACACATTTGAAGTAGGATCTTTGTTAGATACTGGCAGAAATACAAGATTGAAGATAATAGGGTGATATCTTGGGTGATTCGGTGATTTTTCTCCTTTCCCTCCCCACAGTGGGGTGTACTTCCAAGGGACTACCATTGGCATGGCACCCATAATGAGCATGTGCACGGCAGAGCAGTCCGGAGGGGTCGTCATGGTAAGTGGTGAAAGCACAGGACTTGATACTGGCCCGACTGGTGCAACACGATCTCAAGATTTGTAGTACCGTATTCTGTAGCAGAACATCAGCCCCAGTTGTGCTGTTTTCAGTCTCCCTATTATCTGTACCTACATTCATATTGCTGGTAAATGACAGTTTCCATAGTGGAAAAAAAAATTTAAATACAGCATTAAAATATAGCACAACATCTTTGCAAGAATCCTCTAGTCCTGTCATTAAATTGGGTGCTGATGTGCTGTGAAGGAGGAGAACCAGAAGTATTTGTCATGCGCTTGGGTAAACCAGTGTTACAGGCAGCACCAGTCCATCCTGAATCTATTATTATATTGATTTTATTCTGTATTCACGGAGTTTCCTGTGTAAGGCCTCATTTTCCAGCTTTGCAAGGCAGTGATTACATTGCCAGAGAATGAGAACAAACAGTGGCAGCATTTGTTCTACCTTTGAGCCTTTCTCGAAGAGTGTTACTGGGAGCGCTGTTGGTAGATGCTGGGCACGATGAACATATTTGAAAGCATCTTAGCCAATTTCTGGAGTAGTTCTGCCCCTCCATGCTTTCCTGTGAGGCTGAATTCTCTCAGTGGCAGGTGGCACGATGTCTCCCACTAATTTTAAGAGCAGTACAAAGTGGGGAGAGCAATCACCTGAGTATGAGAAGCTTTTGGTGTATGAAGAGCATTGTAATTTTATTTTACTGCGATGGATCTGTCATGTTATAGAAAGTCCAAACAGAAGTTGACATTAAAGCAAGTCTTTGATACACGATTAAGGCTTCGTTCTTCTGTTTCAAAAGATTGCCCACTAAATTCATGAATTTAAAAGGAAAATATAGCTGAGCTGCTGTAACCTAATGTAGGATTCTCACTCATGTCAAATTTTTATTGACTTTAGTGGGAAGTTAGGCTAAATGACAAGTATGGAACTGAGGCTCTTGCATCCCAGTGAATTACTTCAATGAAGTAAAAGTATAGGAAACTTATTCCTACAACTGAGGGCACCTGCAGGGAAAGTACCAGGCCTGGGACATTGGTCTGTTCTAGCTGTGGGCAACAGTATTCTATTATCACAATTTCATCTGAATCTCAGCGGAACGAAGCAGAGTTCAGCTGAAAGCGGCTGCATGTTTTGTGCAGCAGCGTATAGTGTCTTAGCAGTAGATGGTTGCTTATTCAGTGGTTGTGAAACTGTTGGGTAATGACTTTTACTGCTCAAGTTAACTTTAAAAGACCCTGGTGGAATAAATCAAAGTCACATTGCTATTCATTTCTTTAGTTCTGGTGATACTTAAGTGGTCTCAGTATCAAATGGGACATGTCACTGTTTGTTTTGATAATCTTCGTTTACGCTGTTTTCAAATAACCTCTTTTGCTGAGACATCACATTCCTTGTTTTAAGAAGTCTCTCTAGAAACTGATAAAATTGCATTTCAAGTGGATCTGAGCAAGTAATGAGAACCGCATGGGCTGTAATAATAATTGTTTGCCTATTCAAAACCCAAATTACAATTCAGATCATTTATTGTTTTACTTTGTGAGTGGACTGTGTGAATTCTTGTGTTTCATTTTAATTGCCAGCTTCAGAGGTGTTCTAATAAATATAATCTCTGTTCAGTAAGAGAGACTGGCGAAATGAAAAAGGACTGAGCTCAATTTGATGTCGGTGTCGGTAGCTCAAAGCTTGCAGGAGTTTCAGCCTTGACCACATAACCCAAATTTCAAGGCATGGCTCCAGTGGGCTGCTGGGAAATTATATGGAATTATAGAATTGTTTTCTTAATCTTCAGTCCTGGATTGTTTTCCAGTTGAGTGAAAGGTTGTGCTCTTTTTATAACATCAGGTTGATTACCTTGAATTCTCTAAATATTTCATAAGTTGCTACGAGTACAAAGATAAATCAATCTATATGTGACTAGTAACTAGATCAGACATCTCCATATGAAGGCATTGTGCAGGAGCACATATTTTCTTGGCTATTACAGATTATTTTGCTGGATTGGTTTACTCCATTGTTTCTGTTACTAGAGCAGGTTGTACAGCTTCTTTCAGCAAACAGGCACCTTAGAGTAGAACTGCACACAAACTGGCTGTTAGGTTGGTCACGAGATTTTTATATTCAAATTTTAAAATTCAGGAAAAACTAAAAAGAGATTCTTTGTTAAAAGATAAAATTCTTCTGGGTCCACATGCAGAAGGAGTAATTTCTTGTTCTCAGAATGACTGTATTCTCTTTTTGGTTTGGCTTTCTGTTTGAGAAATGATTTACTAAATATATTAGCACAGACAGATGAAAGAAGAAACTCTTAAATCCATCCCAAATCATGTACTAAGGGCTTCATTAATATATAGCTAACATCATTTTAGGCAGTTTTCCCTTTCACTTCTTTTTAGTCTAAAGGTTGGCCCAGATGATACTGAGTTATTTAAACTGAATATATTCATATATGCTTTTAGAGCAAGCAGCTGTACATAGTAATTCCATTTACTAACTGATAAATAGTGGATCATGCATTTATATTACATGTTTATACCTTCAGGGAAAGCTTTCATATGAGTACAGTGGAATCTTTTTCCCTCAAGGAAAATGATCGATGTGGAAAGGTCTCTTTACTTGTGGTTAAGCAAAAACATCAGTCTGATCAGCAGGCTACAATCAGACCATGCAGGGAATTTCTCAGAAAGAATTGCCCCAGAAAACACCATTTCAACAAGGATGAATGCTAATATTTCAATTTTGACACTCACAACATGTAGGATATTCATGGTTGGTAACAATTGAAGATTTTGACTTGCTTTGTACTTTCACTTTGAAACAGAGGTTTTCAAAGGTCCCTGATTTTTCTTACAAGGCTTGTGAAACCATAGACTTTCTGATATTAAAGAAAGAATCTGAAGAACAATATAATTTCTGATATTAAAGAACAGTCTGGGGTTGTTCAGCCTGGAGAAGAGAAGGCTCTGGGGAGACCTTATTGTGGCTTTTCAGTAATTAAAGGGGGCTTATAAGAAAGACGGGGACAAACTTTTTAGCAGACCCTGTTGTGATAGGATAAGGGGTAATGGCTTTAAACTAAAAAAGCCTAGATTGAGACTAGATATAAAGAACTCTTTTACACTGAGGGTGGTGATACCCAGGCCCAGGTTGCCCAGAGAGGTGAGAGGTGTCCACGGACACACTCTAGACCAGGTTGGACTGGGCTTTGACCAACCTGGTCTAGTTGAAGATGTTCTTGCTTGTGGCAGAGGGGCTGGACTAGATGACCTTTAAAGGTCCCTTCCAACCCAAACTATTGCATGATTTTGTGATTCTAAGAATATTAAATAGACTGAGTGAAGTATCTCACTGCTTTTGTAATTTGCCTCCTGACATGAAAGATCTTCTCACTTTTCCCTCATCCTCATCTGTAAATGCTTTCCCTTCCCAGCACTTCACATCTGGGTGGGTTCCTGTTTTCTGCCACTGACATGTCTTGGGAGTTTCGGGGATTTATTGTGCAGGGGATTTAAGTCCTAAATAAAGCAATATTCAAATGTTCAAAGCTGTTCAATAGTCCCAATTGTCTAACGTGCTGCGGAAACTGGATGGCCAGGACAGATAGTCTGTCCTGAAATTCCCAGTCTGCATTTAGTATATGTGGATGAATTTAAAATTTTGTCCATTTAACAGCAGTGTAACTACAGCTGGAGAGTTGATAAAACATTTCAAAGGACAGGCAATGGGAATTTAGAGGAGGAATGTGCATTTTAAATTGTCTTTATATATTGACTTCACTAGTTCTGTTATGTTTTTATTAAGGATCACTCAGAAAATCCTCTAGGTGCAGCAGTCACCCTGGCCCATGAACTGGGACACAACTTTGGAATGAATCACGACACACTGGAGAGGGGCTGTAACTGCAAAGCATCTACCGATAAAGGGGGCTGCATCATGAATCCCTCTACAGGGTAAGTGCCGAGGGTAAGCACTGGCAGCTTACAGTTAGAGTGGGAAATTTTTATTTACTTTCATTTTGTGTCTCAGGAACATTTAAATAGAATAAAGAAAAACCTTTTCAACACCTGTCAAATCTTCTTGCAGTTATCCCCCCTCAAGCTGAAACAATTAAACTTGTTATCAGAGCACGACATGTACGTTGTACCTTTCTATTTCCATGTTACCAGTGTGAGAGAAAGAAATGCCATAAGCAACTAGTTAATTAAAAAAAAAACCAAGCCAAACCCCCAACATTGCAATTGTTGAATCAGAATTTCACCTTCTCTCATCTTGCCAGGTAGTGGTTGTAAGAAATGAGCAATGTCCCAAGGCCAAGACTATGATGAATATGTAAAAAATAAAGCAATGCAAGAAATAGATTATTAGACTCTCTGTAAAGCCTTTCTCTCGCGCAGACAAGGTTTTTAGTTTTGCCCAAACCTTTGCATCTCACGCCTTGTTATAAGCGTGTAGCAGTATTAGCGTGTGAGCAAATCCAATCTGCAAGGTCAGTAGGGTGAGGGCTGTTCAGTGGCCAGAGGGAGATCTTCCAGGAAAAAAACACCAGACACTGTAGGAAATGAAGCCAGTGAACCCGCAGTCGTTGGCGTTGAACAGTTGTGCTGATGATAAAGGCACGATGTCAGTGGAGAAGACTGGTGGTTCTGTAGACACAAGAAGTTCAGGCACCACGAACAGGGTAACTAGCTCCAGCTTGCTTATCTCTATTTTTAAAGTACTGTTTAGGAACTGAATGATCCAATGAATGAGTTCTCCGTGTTTATATTAAGGCAAGAACTGATTGGATTAAATGGAAGTAAGAGAGAGTAGATTTACCAGAGCTTCCTGACGGTAAGTGATGTGCTGGACTGGACTGCCTGCAGAAATATTACTGCCTGTGACTGGAAGCTGGTAAGAACCAGTCAGATGAGTATCTGTCAGCAGTGTTTTGTAGGTACAGCTGGATTTGCTCTGGGGCAAGAGGATGGTCTTAGATGATCTTCTGATGTCTCTTCCAGCTCCAACATTCTCTGTGTGTGCTTAAACTTCATCTGCTGCTTAAAAATCTCTGCTGGGAATTGTGAACAGCCCAACCTCTGCCTTTTTCCGAGACTGTTTTGTTTCTGGGAAAGGAGAAGAGCAATCTGGGAGAGGCCGGGGAGTGCTGGGCAGGATTGCTCCCTGCTGGTCAGCCTAACAGCAGCCTTGGCGTTTCTTCAAAGGCGTGCTGTCACCCTCCTGCAAGGCAGAAAAAGGGATTCTGGCCAGGGGTCAACACAGCAAGTTAAGAGACAAACGAAAGAGAGTTTTGTGTGTGTGCAGAGGAGAATGAGAGCCATTTCTACAGCTCGGAAAAGGAAAAATAACTTGGCTCTTTGAAAATAATAGGTAGTAAAATATCCTCATGGAACTCCATTCTGCAGCACGTCAAGGCTTCTGTGCACAGTGTGGAAACAAACTGGGATTGGAAACGGGGCTCTGGGGTGAGGTGATGCGATGTGATAGCTGGTTGGCAGTGGGCAGACAGGTCTGGGAGCTGAGCTCCTGAAAGATGCATGCAAGCGTTAGTCATCTCAGCCGAGTTACTGGTTGGGCATCCAGTCACTCCGTTTGGGGAAATAAATTGCAGGAGGTGCTCTCAGAATGGAAATTTCTAGACACTTTCTGAACTCATCCCTGGTTTTGCCTTCTGCCCCGAGTCCTTTTGGGTGTATCTGTCCTCTGTGCTGGATGTGCCAGTCTTGGACGCTTTGCTCTGGGTTGGCTGAGGGCATGGGCAGAGCAAGGGTTGTACCCACTCAGCCTGTTTCTCAGATGTGAGTCCAAGCAGCTCAGCTCACTCCACGTTGGGGGTCCTCACCCACCTCACAGGGTACAGACTGTGCTTCCTTCAGCATCCCCCACGGGTCTGAGAGGGTGGGGAGGGGGCCATCGGGGTACGTTTAGATTTCTACCCACCTTTGTGTACAACTTGTGCCCAAGGAAGAGTTGTGGCACTCACAGAACTGAGTAGGCTGTTGTGTTTGCAATGATTATTGATTTATAAATGGAAATTTTAACATCAGGTTTACAGCCTTAGGCTTTACCTTCATGCTGTGCTGTCAATCTGTAATAAGTATTCTGGGAGAATACTTTATGCCTGAAGCCAAACTGCGTTTTAGCAATTTAAAATTAACACTTTGAATATTTACCCAACGTCTGATCAATAGCAGTATTCCTCAGAGCACCGTTATTCAAGAAAGGCTGAAGTGTTTTTGAGTCTGGAAGTACGTGTCTGTTAAGGAAAAGCCAAACGAATAGTCCCTACCTGAAGTAGAACAGCTCTTAGAACAGCAAAAACATCAAAACAAAGAGCATCCCAGGGAGGCCACACACATTTAGAGAGCCCGCCCTCTCTGTATACTCTCTGGTACTCACCCTGTGCTCTCCTAATTTCTGTTGGTTTAAGGTAAATTTAACATGTAAAAAACAAACAAACAAAAAAAGTCTTTGGGCTGAAGCTAGTGTAAAAAGTACAAGTCTCCATGAAGCCTTTAGCTGATATCTAAAAACAATTGGAAATATCTGGGTTATAGCAGAAAGGCCCCTGTAAACTTAACTTCGGAGTCATTTGTGTGGTTGTGCAGCAAAAGGGAATGGTTTAAGGCTTTTTACTTAAAAGTGATTCCATTAATTATTGCCATTTCTTTCAGTTCTTATGTTTCAGTCTTTGAAGAGGTCTTGGAAATTTCTTCTTGGTGGAAAAAAAATCTCCTGGGATCAGTGTGGAATTTAAACGCTGTTGGATCTATCCTTTAATGAGCTTCCTATAGCTTTTACTCTTGAAAGATACTGGCAAGATGTGTACCACTTGCGTGTGAGCTGCAAATGCCTTAAAGACCCACTATGTTAGCAAAATGTCTTTTTTATAACATGGAATTAAGCATATGAAACCCCCGACTTGTGGCACTTCAGGCTTCTTACAGATTCAAATATCTGCTATGGAAATCACATAAATCACTCTCTAGAAGTTTGGGGAGTTGCTATAAAAATAGTATCAATAAGGAAATGTTTAATTTTAGCACATTGTGCCCTCTTTTATACATATTTTAATATTCCCCCAGTTCTTTTAGGTTTTTTTGACCATGGACCATTCCAAGTAAAAAAGAAGGATACAAGGAGTCTTAAAGAGCTTTGCAGCTCTTTTTACCAAGCTAGCAGTATCTGAAAACTAAGGACTAGGCTGAACTGGCGAGGCCGTTTCAATATTCCACTTGTTTTCCAAGTGTTTCCCTAAAGTTTCCAGTCCTAGGAGTGAAAATATTCTTCATGACAGTTAGATAAATACAGAAAAGTTCTGGTGAAGCCCAAGGCATTAGTCTAGATTTATGCCACTGCAACTAAAACAGAATTTAGCACAAACTGTAGAGCAAAATTATACCGATTACCAGGGCTTGTTTATTTAATAATTTTTTGAAATGTGCTTTTCATGTACTCCTTCATCAAAATTGAGCACAAGTAACTCCATGGGTATTAAAATTAGGTGAGTTACCCAAAAGTGATTGAAAGCTTAAGAGTTCATATATTCTTGAACTTTCTTGCCAGCCTTAAAAGAAAAAAAATTGTAGTTCGTGTTTTCCCCTTCTGTAAACCCAAGGGGTTATACTTTCCCTCACCCACATCTGTGTCCTCACCACTAGCTCGCTCATGTAGTTTATAGGTGACTTACACAACTGACCTGTCATCTGGGAAACTGAACAAGCTGGAAACGTGTTCTTCCTTCCCTCTTAAAGTAAGTACAGGATCATGGAATAATTTGGGCTCGAAGGGACCTTTACAGTCCATCTAATTCAACTTCCCTGCAATGAGCAGAGACACCTTCACAAGATCAGATTTCTCAGAGCCTAATCCAACCTGGCCTTGATGGACCTTGAAGTACTCCTTGATGCCTTCCCATTCCACACCTCTCTCCAATTTGGGTGTTAATGAGAGACCAGGTATCCCCTAAGGACAGATAGTGTTACCAAGCTCTCTCAGGTGCTGATCCTGCTGTAGACTCCATCTCTTTGTGGAGTCCCATAACTTGCTACAAGGAAAACATCTTTGATTGTCCTCTGGCAGAAGTGTTTTGCTCTTACCAGGATGATTTCTTATTGCTGAATCATCCCATCCATGGCTACTTGGAATGCCAGTCAGGCTTCTAGGATAGAGCCATTTGTTTCATCTCTCTTTGCTCTTCCATAGACAAAAGCAGGTTTCCACCATGCAGATAGAAAAGAAGATGATGGGATAAGGGCTGCTTCGTGGTCTCTCCTCCAGTTCCTTTTGCACTTGGCTGTCGTAATGACAGAGATTTTTCCTCCTACTTGCCCACACCCCATTTCTTTTGTAACCCATGTATTGTGAGATGAAATACCTCATATTGACTTGGAAGGATGCATGCTTTAACCGGAGGCTGAAAGCTGTCTTTAAGGCTATAAATCATGGAAGGGTTTTACACATCCATCCAGCAGAGCCCACTTACCCCATTTCACTGAAACTACAAATGGAAAATGCAAACCAGCTGGGACAACAGCACGTAGTGGGAAGTTGGGGAGGGTTTGTGTTGAGGAACCATAACTGTGTCTGCAAGGGCAGGTCTTCAGATGCCCTTGAACTCTAGTGTCAAACACCATCACGTTGAGTCAAGTCTTCCAACTCCTACTGCACACTGAGATCAGCCTTGCAGCAGGTTGTGTAAGTCCTCTTTGACTCTCCTTTCTACTTTGGCTGTAAATTGCTTCTTGTCAAAGGTCGTGATGGAGAAGAAATGAAATAAATGCAAAATACTTGAAAATACCAAATCCTTAGGAAAAGAAAAATACAATGTGGGATATTGTTTCAAGACATGAAACAAGTGTTATATTTTTAGGAAATGCAAATACTAACGTGTGAGAGAGGGAATGGCCATTGCTATTTGCTCAACAGACTTGTGAATGAAAGAATGTGCCTTCAGAAATTTTTGTTTTAATCTAGGTCCCTAGTAGACTTCGTTTTTTTTCTCTCTGTTCCCAGAGTTTCAAGGTACGTGCTGGCTTGCACCCCAGAGATGACACAAAGTCTTAGGGACAGAAATCCATTTGGTGCCATGTGGGAAGGTCTGGGCCAGTAGCATAAACAAGGAAGCAGCTTCTCCATAATTTCACCGTATGACAACTCCTCTTCGTCATATTCCTTTTAGTGTGATGTTCCGTTTGAAAAGTCAAAGAATGAATTGAATCCCTCTATGCCTGCCTTTCTTTTGTTTTTTGTTTTTTTTTTCATTTTATTTTTATCTTGGATCTTGTGTTACTGTTTCCATTTTTACAGCTAGAATTTAAAGTCAGTATATCTTTCTGATTTGCTCAGGTTTTAAATTCAATTTAGGCAGATAAATATGACTGCTTATGTTCCAGGGAAGTGGAGCTTGGACTGTGACGCTGTGACTTTGTGCTGGTGGAAATGTTTTGCCTGTGCTGTGGGATAGCTTGGGGCTCTGCTTCAGCCAGGGGCTGGGTTTTGTGTAGTGATCATAAGCGAAGAAAAAAGAGAAATGGAATTGAGACCGATGTTTTAACCTCTCAACTATGGATCATCATTTTAGAGGTGTTTTGTTTTTTTGTTTTTTTTTTATGGAACTGTGCCTCTCAGTAGAAAATGCCAGCTAATTTTGAGTAATTGTCTTTTAGTACACAATTTCACTTTAATTACGAAGTTTTTGGAGGCAGGGTTTGGGGTAGGAGGACAATTAGGAGCACACAAAGAGCACATAGTAGAAATCCTTCAAAGTATGCAGAAAAATATTGGTTCATTTACTGTCTTAATTTGGAGAAGACTTTTTTTTTTAGCCAATCCAACAAACACCGACCCTTATCAGCATGTTTTTAAGTAAAATTGAAACCTTGATGCTAGAATTAAAACAAATAGCCGAATGGAAGCTGCATGTTTGTGAATGAGAGGGCAAAATACAGTCTGTTGAGAATCAGCTGGGTGACAGTCCCAAATTAAACTGATTGACTCAGTCTAAATACTGCTGAGGAGAAATGGTGAAAAATTACAGATGGAAAGGACCATCAGGTGGGCTTCTTCCAGAAACTAATGAAAAAGAGCATACTATGTTTTAATTCCCTCCAGGAACAATTAGGTATTCTGTACTGAACACTGAGAGCATTAGTTACAATTAAGGCTCAATAAAATATTTAAGTGGAAACATAGACTTTTTTCCTAAGTAATAAAGCCAGATGTCTGTGAGTAGCTAAAAAATGGCACAAAGCAAGACCCCAAGTTTCACAGGAGATAGCACAAATGTAAACATTCCCATTTGCCTGACTGGGGCAAAGCTGGGCCGTGGGTTCATCAGACAAGTGGCCCAGGCACCCAAGGATTAGGTGCGGACACACTGGTTCTTTGTTGCCTGTTACGGGCCAGTTCCCAACTGTTCTGGGGCTGCATGATCTGGGAGAGGAAGCTATGCTTGAAAGGCAGCTTTCCTGCAAGTGAGAAACAGTTCTATTTGGGGCTTTCCTTTTACACATTATATTCAGTGGCCGAGGGGCTGTGCCTTGCGCTTCAGTTTGTGTCATTTCTAGCACTCATTTCTGCTGGCAGGGAAAACTCGGCTTTATTGGCTACTCTCTATTGTCAGCCTGCTGTGGTAGCAACTATGTTATCAGAGACATCTAAAAGAGCCATTTCTTTGCTCTTTTTTCTCTTCCTCCCATCCCAGTGTTCCTGCTCAGTGTAAAGGCAGGGCTAGCAGAAGTTTAGCACTTGAACGTAGCTCGTGTTTCAGGAGCCCAGTAATCGGTGCGTTCCCTCTTCCCCAAAGTGCTTCTGGTGAGGTTTTCCAGAGCCACCAAGGCATCACAACTTGGATTAGGTATTTTTTCTCTCCACTAATATAAAATTAAATGGTAGGTCATGATCATTTGAGTTACAGAATCTATGTACTGTGTGTCTATCTATTTCTTCTTATAGCATTGCGGAGCAAACACCATGACATATGGTTTTGGGCAGAGAAATTGGCCTGCAGGTCTAAACATCAGCCTGATTTGCTCAAGTACTGCAGTTTACTTCCACCTCTGTTGAACTGGGATCACATTTGGTGGGGCTATGTAATAATCCAGATGATGAAAATCATCCAAATTAAAAACAAGGCTTGTGGGGGCAATGAGGTAATGAGGTAAAACTAATGAGGTTTATTTAATGAGCTGCCTGGCAGTTCAGGACCACAGTTATCCCAAAACTGTGACCGGTAGGATTGGGTCAGGGTGAGGAGATGCTAACAGCTTCTTTTTCATCCTTCACCACCCAGTGCAGCATCTGGGGGAACAGAACCCCATCATTGAAGTGTCTTACACAACTGATGTCCTTTGATGGTACTGAAGGTCTGTTCTTCCCCCCGTGTATCAGCCATTACCATTAATGAGCTTTAGGACTGCACATCAAAAGGAGACTAGTAACAGTAATGTTGATTTTATAATGCATAAATATATATTTGCATGATAGATGGGTGGCTGAGGTTTCCTGGAGAACTGGTTTGCTCAGTTGGGTTGACTCTCAAGGGCTTTTGTGGGGAGCCTTGTTATTTTGTCATCTGCTTTTGTTTGATTTTTGTTTTTAAACATCCATACAAAAACAGAAATTATTGAACTACATTATGAAAATGTGGTTAAATAAATAAAACATAGTTAAAATCTATTAAGGACAAGTTAGGAAAGTGCTAATCATGTGTGTCATTTACTGTATTAAGTATTAGTTTCAATGACATTTCTTCTTTTTGAAAAACGATCTCAAGGAAGCAGGGTATGAGGTGACCTTGATTTGAGTTATTCGAATTCTGAATAACTAAAATTGGAGTCTACTGAACCGGGCTATGAAAGCGTACACCCTCCAGAGATGTCCAGCCTGGTAGCTTCAGGAGACTATCAGGTATGCCAGGAAAATGGCATCGGTACCAAATCACCTTGAAGTGAAAACCACTTATTCAAACATTTCACAAGGTAGGAAAAAAACACCCGTAATAATTAAAAAAAGATGTGGGGGGCAAAAGGTCATACTAGAAATGGGACAGAAATCGGAAATACAGTGTGGGAAAGGGCACTTTAATTTACTGACTGGTTCCCTTTTCTTCTTTCTAGACATCTCGCAGCATCTCGTAGCTGCAGAGCTGTTAAGCGTTAGATAATCAAGCCATTAGCAGTTCGCACAGTGCCTCCTGACCCCGCGCAGTTTGTTTTCAGCTGCGCAGACCTCACTTTGCATTTTTCAGTCTGGCAGCTTAGAGACATTAAACTGTGGAGTCAGCGGTACTATCTGGAATTACCTCTGTTACAATTTGAAGAAAATGAAATTATCTTTAAGACGTAAACAGTTTCTAATTAAACTCTGAAGCTGTTTATGTTTCCAAACCAGTCTGAGCTGAGCTCTGCACAAAGACAGACTTCTTCGTTGGCTTTCTCGTTTTTTTAATAAAGTTGATATACTGATGTAATAAATTGCTCGTGACAGAGCGAGGTCTGTTGTGCCAGCAGTGCAACTGCTTTTTTTAAAAAAAAAAAAAAAAAGAACTGAAGCAACATATCCCTATGCCCTAGTCATTGAGCACGTTGCATTCTGGTCCTTCCTTTAGTAGGAAACAACCACGAGATTACAGAAGAGATTTATGTCAGTCTTTCACTTAACTCCAAGTAGCCCTATGTCTGCAGTGCATTTGGCAGTCCTTTTTGCTAATAATTTCCATACATTACAGATATGTTTAATTGTTGAAGTAAATAAGATCTGCGTTGAGGAAATAGCAACGTCGGTTGAAACACTTTGCCTGTTCTTCCCAGGAGTTGGTTGCTGTTAACAGTTTGCACACAGGGCTACAGGGTAGGTCTTTAAAGAAAAAAGAGATTTTGCTTTTTGTGTTAGTTCAGTCTTTCACATGTCAGTAGATGTTCCCCTAGAAATGAAAATATTTGGCTTTTCTGGTGTATTCTACAGGAGAAGTGGTGCAGATTTACAGCATGCATTTTCGGTAAGCGAAGCTGACAAGGAGAGAGGTTACTCAAATGAAAACACATTTTACTTCTGGTGTGATTATTTATAGCAGATACTTAAGGACAAGTCCTGTTTTCTACTATGTGATGTATCCAGGACAGGTACAGTTTTACTGGCCTGGATGCTGGTATCTGAGAGCTGAGCTGCATTTTGTCTTGTCGGTGTAATATCCATAGAAATTACAGCTCTGCAAGGGACATTTTTCTCCTGCAGAACTGCTATTGCCATGACCCATGAGAACAAATCATAGAAGGACGTTTTCCTTTATCTTAGCTTTCTGTTTCATCCCAAAAAAAAGCCTTTTCAACCTGCAGGGATGAATCTATTGTGCAGCGCATGGAGAATTAAGCACACAACGTCCAGTTTTAATTGGTGTTAATGAATTCCAAATTCCCAGAGTATAAATGGAAACATACCTTAAAGGGCCTATTCTTAAGGTCACAGGAACGTTCCTTTTTGAACATGTGTTGTATGCCCTGCAGCACTTTAAGGAATTGATGTTGACTTGGAAGTCTGAATCACTGTAATTAAATGATGCCTACAGCTGCATTTGCCACAGTTGTCATGGGAATCACAGAGTCTTTTGTGCCTGGGATAGATGTGCAAAATGTTTAAAATTCAGAGAGGAGAAGATATCCATTTTACCCCAATGATTGCTTCCTGCAAAGTCATTCTTTTCTCTCTCTAATGTCAAAGTCTGTTACAAAGTCCCAGACACATTTACGTGGGATCCTTGTGGCAGAAATGCAGGGAGGCTCCCGTTCAGCTTTTTAAAACTGAATGGCACAACCCCAGTGGTGAGATGAAGATAAGCAAACACCTATTTTAGTGTAAAGTCAGTGAAAATAAAGAGTTGAAATAACTTTGGTGTCCTAGGGAGCCTTTCTGGCGTCTTCTAACGTGGCATGGAAATGGTGTTCATCTTTGTCATTGATGTTCTCCTGGCAGCCGACCAGCACTAGATGTGAAATCCAGGCTCCCTCAAAGTTGATAGGAGAGCCCCTATGGACTTCAATAAGGCCAGGATTTCATCAGGATACCCATGGATTCCTTTAGATTTCTCAGGAGCCTTTCATTCCTGTGAGTGAAAGCTTTAATTTTCTTGCTTAAGGATCCTTAAATCTTAGGTCAGGGCTCAATCCATTCTTTTCTCGTGGCTTGACACAACGATTATATACACTGTTTCTACTAATTAGTTTATTTTGTTTGTTTAATTTCTGAAAAAAGAAAAGGAAGCTAGAAAGAGTGATTTATTGTTATTTCATAATTACTACATTTTTTAACAAAGAATTCCACTTCCATCTATCTGAGGTGATTTAGGTGATATGGGGTAAATGTTTTTTTTTCCCAGTGCTTGTCTTGT
Source organism: Pedionomus torquatus (assembly GCA_013398155.1). Lineage (NCBI taxonomy): Eukaryota > Metazoa > Chordata > Aves > Charadriiformes > Pedionomidae > Pedionomus > Pedionomus torquatus. Next base: position 137,298 of record VZRU01019216.1, read on the forward strand.
AGCAGAAAAAAGGAAGATGGAAGTGCTGGGGAAATGCAGAGTCATTTCTGGCACTCACTTATCTTTCCTTTGGATCTTATAAAAGAAATAATAAAAAAAATTGAGCCATGCTGCTTGCAAGTCAGATGCTCCTGTCTTGAACTCCTGATTTACTAAGAGCCCAGGTAGTACAGATGTTAAGTGAAATCAATAGGAGCCTGTCTTGTGGGTATATATTCTTTCCAGCTTTTTGCAGGGCTCAGATGTTTTTCCCTAGCACCCACGTCTTGCTGGCTGGCGTCTCCATTTCTCTTACTGCTTTTGCTACTGCTCTTCCTGGTGGGCAGCTTCTACACGTGCCTTGGCCACAGAGCTGCTTCCCAAATCTTTTCTCCCTGGCCTGGAGTTCTTTCTTGTGGTGTTTACCCTTCTTTGGAGCCCACTTCAGACTTTTTAAGCTCCTTAACTGCCTGTCATTTGGTCCACTCACCCAATGTGCAGGCTTGTCCACCCCAAATCTGTCTGCTGAGGCCGGGTAACCACAGTTGGGCAGGTCTTTCAATCAAGCTGGTCACGGTGATCATGTGGGCTGGGATAATAACCCCAAATGCTTCTGTCATTCTTCAGGGCACAGTGTATCATGAGAGGGCAGAAGAGGAGCTTGTACAGGTGAAAGGGGGAAAAGTCCATAAGTAAATACCATGGGGTGGTTTTTCTGTATTACAATTTGGGTTTGATATTCCTTTTTGTTTGATCTGCTTTGGTTGTTTAAAAGTTATTTTGTTCTTCTCCCTCACCTACATTTTCTCTAAAGTGATCCTCAAAACTGAGTTCCCAAAGCCAGATTTTGTTTTTTCCCCCTCCCAATCTGCTCTTGATCCATTTGAAAAACAATCCCAAGGTTTTTCGAGGCAGAAAATCGAATGTAACCCCCTAAAACACAAGCTGATGGCAAAATCAGGTTGGGAACTAAACGAAGTGTCATCATGATGTAGCGCTGCCTTTCAAGCCAGGTCAAACGGGGCCTTCTATCTAACCAGAAATCAGTAGGAATCTGATCTTCAGTGAGGTATTTTGAGCAACGGGATGGACCATTTGTCTTTATTTGCCTGTTATGTGCTGCGGATGTTGTGTTTTGTGTGACAAATTTAAAGACAGGTTGTTCTGGCTGAGCTTCTGCTCTGCAGTTTCCTTCATTACCAGGAACTGCTGGCAAGCTCGGTCCGCCTGCTGCCCTGCTTTTCTTTAGCCTCGGACCGGACCTGACCCGGCCTCTTCATCCTCTCCCTCTGCTCTGGGTTGCTTTTTTGCTTTTACTGGAGTCAGCATTGGATGAACCTCAAATTCTAAGTAGCGGATTGTGAAACCTGAACTCTCAGCAATCCAGCAAATTTTTATTAATGAGGTAGCGGTCTAAAAGGAAACAGAGCAAAAGATGAGCCAGAGGCAAATTCAAACTGATTATTGCTACTTTCCTCGGCTGTCTGGTTTCCAACAGGAAGAACAGTTGTTTGAGTTCAATTCCCATAGAGCTTTTGCAATGCAGATAACTCCAGCGTGTAGTCAGGATACTGTCAGGATTGATAAATTGGTTTAGTATTGCTTTACCCCCAGAACACAGAAAGGAAAGTCACAATAGGCCTCTCAACAAGAAAAAAAAGTTCTCTGACCATACATTTGTCAAAGTAAAAGCAACTGCTAATAATGTTTTATTTGGCAGTTTTGCGACTGCAGAAATATCAAGCCATGACAGTGTATACAGCGTAAAACCATTAAGTGGTGTTCCTTTGCAGAAAGTATTTTCCTGAACCATTCAGCTGTTTATTTCATCACTCTTTTCTGCCCTGAAGTCCCACACTCAATGTTATAAATCTGCCTTTTTGAATATTTCAGGTAGTTAGATTTTCACCTTCTATGTAATGGGAGAGGTCAAGTCTCAGCTGGGTCTGTGACAACCCAATTGAATGCATTCTGGGAACCTGTGCTATCCCCAGGGCCAAATTAAAATCAACCTAAAGCTCTTGTGTGTGAAGTTTAAGCATTTACTTGGAAAGACTTTCTTTTCAATAACCCTGGAAATTTCCTTGTAGCACAAGAAGCCATTGCCACTACACATCCATTAAATTAACCACTAGTGTGACATATTCACAGTTATTTATTGGAAGTGTAAAAACTACCATGTAATGAACATGACAAAAGCTGTAGGAGAAATCTAGGTTTGTTTTTAAATCACTGACCATGAACCCAGGCAGCAAGAGCTTTGATGTCATGCATAACTACATGGCCCAATTCCGTGCTCTACTTTATTGATGCTCTAGGGATTAAAACTATAAAAGAGGAGAAAGAGAGTGAAAAATAGGCTAGAAAAATAAGTATGAGTTGTCAGATTTCTGTCTTTTGAAGCAAACTTCCCCTTTGAACACTTTATATATATATATATATATAACCACTCTCCATTTTTAGCTAAATTCATCCAACACTCCATGGAAGCTCTACCACTTGCTGCTTGTAAGGGCCTGCACATCTTCCAGGAGCCCAAAAGGTTCTCCAGTTTATCCCATCCTCCCAGTTGTCCTGGGTGTGTGCTTTAGATGGGAGAGAATCTGCAGACACCTTGAGGGTCTCCCTTTATTGAGCTTGTGGGATCTACAACTGCATTGATGTCTTTCACCCCCAAAAGTACTTTACAAATGAAGACAGTGTTTAAATAACAGATTAAAAAGCCCTTTTTTATTATGGCACTTGTCTAATTTTAAACAATTGCTATTAAAACGTGAGGCATGTGAAACTGTGTGTAATGACAGAATTTGATACACGAAGGGATCTGTAGTATTTGAACACCCATTTCAATATCAAAGAAAACTGGATTTTCTTTCCTGCTTAATACATAATTCCATGAGGTTCTTTATGCTTACAAAATCATTAACATACATGTTGTACAGAATAGCTGAAGTGTCAAAAAATGTCATCTAATAGCAAATTCAGTTTTATTCTTGCAGGCTCATAGCTCTTAGGAGACTGTAAAAAGTTGGTTTCAAAAGATGGTGAGCAGTAATAATGTCTAGAAGGTTAAAAGCAACGGGGATGGTTTTTAGTGGTAAAGAATTATGTTGGTGAGATCAGGAGTTAGAGGAGGCTGGAAAATTGTCCTAGTTTGTTGATATCAGCACCTCATTTGGTCTAGAAACATCGTGATGCTTGAGCTTCTACCTTCTAGAGATTTATGCTTGTGTTACTCTCTGCTGCTGGCATTTTTTCCATGGAAAAATCATGTATGCTTTAATTAACCAAGGCAACCCTATCTCTGTCTTTTAAGTTTTAAAAAACCTGTTTTTAGCTTCCTGCGTAAGACTGGGACATGCAGCAGAAAGCCATAAGCATGTCATGGTGTGTAAGTCATTCCGTAGAGTCAGAACAAGAGGGAGCTCAAACTCAGATTTTTCTGATACCACTAAAGGGCCCTGAGTTCCTCTCTTCCTCTCCAGTTGTAAGTGACCCACTGTGCAGCCAAAAATCAAGAATTCTGGAGACTAAGGAGACTTCAGTATTCATATTTGTGAATCTGAAAGCATCCTACGGTCAAGAGACACAGATACTGCAAGGTTCAGTGCAGACAAGGTGTTGTCGTGGAAAGTGCTGGAAATTCAGGTGCTTGACTAGTGAAGTTTGTGACTTGGGGGGACAGGACCCAGCACCTCCCTATCTTTGAGCACTGTCATGTTCCTAAAAAGCACAGCTGGTGCCTGGGCTGTTTCCAGACAGAGCCTCCCAGGCTGGATTTTTCAAGAATTCTGGACAAAGCCCAGTCCCAGTTTTCTGCACCTTTGGAAATTAGCTAGCCAACAGTTGTTTCAATAAGTCTGGTCCGGAAAATCAAAATGCCCTTTTAAAATTAATATAATCTCCAATTATCATATTACCTCAGGGAGGAAGGCCTGGTGGTAGTTAATAGAGCTCTTTGGGGCTGTTGTGCATTTTAATTGAGTGAATAATTGTAAAACACTTCAGGGCCTTTTGGTAAAAGGCTCTGTATAAACATTGCCATAATGCTGAATAATCAGGTTGCAATATGAACTGGAATAAATGAACCCTATAAATAGATATAGAATTTAGATATACATATAATGTATGTGTGTGTGTATCTATGCCAACATTTTGGAAACAACAAGGCAGTTACTTTGTAGATGTCCTAGAGTTCTTGAATAACCCTGAGTTTGGATAGCAATAGTGCTAATAATCAAATTGTTAGTTTTTAAGATATTGTGAACTTGCAGTTTATCCTCTTGTGCACTATGTAGAGAATTGGCAGAAGCATTGATGCTGTTACTGCTTCAGTGGTGCTTCTTGAGAAACAGCAAAATATGTTGTGGAGGAACACAGAGGAGGTAGATCCAAGGTACTAAATGTTTAAACGCCTAAAGATGTTGATAGACAAGGTTTGGAGGAATCAAGGGAGTTTCACTGTGGAGGGCTTTCCCAGGTGTTGCTGCAATGCAGTAGCAGGGTTTGGAAGGGAGCAGAGATCTCCTGCAGCCCAGGTCAGTGCTCCTCCAGGCATTTTCCATGTTGGAGCGATGGGAAGGACAGGGATGGTGACCATGGCAGACCAGCCTCAGGGGTGGGATCGGTACTAGGTCTGCAAATGATCTGCCGTGTTACCCTGCATGAATCAGTGGCCACTCTGTATCTCCTGAACAATCTCTGAAGACTATAATTTTCAGGGGCAGTGACTCTGTTTCTGTGCCTGTACTTGTTATTCAGCCCATTAGGTGAGGGAATGCCTCTGAAATGGAGATGATGGAGATGAACTTCTATAGTTCCCGCAAAAAAAAAAAAAAANAAAAAAAAAGCCTATGCTAGGCAACATGGTGCTGGTACAAAGCACTCTCTATTTTTAAAAGGGACTTGACACAGTGATGATGCCACTTCACTTACTTAATGAAAAGAACCATCTAATAAAGGCTAAATGCAGGTCTACGTAGAGGAAACCAGCAGTTGAATGGCTTGAGTGCTTGAATTATAAATGAATGGGAGAAGACCAGACTGTTTCTAAAGGAATCAATTACCGGGCGTCCTCTTACTACTGTGAAGCTCTCATTTGCAAGGGCAGTCAAAGCTATTTTTGCTGGGAACTGGAATATCCGTTGCTTGAGATTAAGCGCATCTTTTAAGCACCAAGGAGACACTGAGGAATGCTGTGGATTCAAGAGAGATGGAAAGACTTTGAAATAATTTTCCTTGCTGTAAACTCACTGAAGAGACTGATGTAGTGCTGGGCATGATTTGAGCTCTGTAGAGCTGTGCCCACAGACAGAATGGTCTGACAAAGTGATCCATTGTGTATTAAGTCTACAGATTCAAACAGTGTAGAAGATGTGTGGGCTTTTCAGCATTCCAGAATAGGAACTAGGCTGGAGTAAAGATTCCTTTCTCTTCCCAGCTGCAGGAAAATAAGGATCTGTAAAAGAAAATGTCTTGAATGATGAAATATACTGACTGCTAATGATTTTTTTTACCTCTGGAAGGTTCTCCAATGGCCTATATGAGCTGGTAGCTGAGGGTTTTTCTAACAGGCTGTGTCTGATCTACCACAGAAAGCCCAAATATCCCTGTTTAGCACGACTGAAATCTTGGAGGCAGATCAAGGACTGACTTTACTGTGGAGATCCCACTACCTTTTCACACCCAAAGGTAGTTCCCACCCAAGATCTGAAGCTTCTTAAAGTGTGAGGAAGCTCATTGCATTTGTTCAGAGGATGAGTTTCTCTCACATGTCCATCACTTCAGCATTTTTCACAAGCTCCGGAGTCATTTAAACGTGGTGCCTAATGCTACTGATATCTAATAGCTATAGCTTCCCTTCCCATCTGCCAGGGATTTCATGCTGCTGATGCAACAGCTTTAAAATTGCAAAGACAGCCAAAATTCAGCCCAAAATCACAATGATCAAACACTGTGGCTGTTACATGGGAATTTTTTTTTGTCAAAAAAAAAGAAGAATGGATATATGTCAGAATATCATGGTATTAAAGATCAATTATGTTTCAAATTAAATACCAACTGGCATCAACTGATGTGGGATCTTCTCTTGCGTGGTGTGGTTACCCTTTAGTTGCTCTCTTTTTCCACTTGTTGGGTTCATTTCTGGTTTTGTGTTGCTTTATTTTGGGCTTACTTGGTAAAGAAAAAATATTTTCAGAAAATTTCATCAAATAACATGTGCTGCACTGATGTCAGCTGAGGAAATCAGCATCAAGAGCAGGAAAAGCCAGAAGATGAATGGATCTCTTAGTTCAAAATAGGAAACAGCTTGAAGTTCCTTTGGGGGGAAACAGAAACCTCATTCATTAACAATGACATTATTTCACCTCTGGTAGAGAGTAAGGATTCTGTTCTCCTGGTGAAGGACAGACACATCTCACATTCATGCAAATGTCCCTGAGCATTCAGGGATACAAAGGAACAGCCCTGAAATACCGGCACTTTTGACTGGTGAGCTGTTCCCAGGATCCGTGTGGGGCTGGGACATATGGCACAGGGGAAAATGTATTATTTGTGTTCTGGGATTGATTTCAGTCTGTGTGAGGTTCATGTGTCTCCCTGTGTCGTCTCAGTGGATACCAGAGTAAATCTGTGTCACTGAAGGGAAGGATCTTGCCTGGATGACGCACTATTCATTTATTCATACTCTGACACGAGGATCGTGTCTGATCAAGTGCTCATATACTTTGTGCAGGATTTTATCAGGCAGAAGTACCTGGGTGTCTTGAGGTTTTCCGTCTGACAGCAGTGCACATCCAGCTTCTTCTTCAGAATCGCGTACACAAAATTTTGTGGTGTTTTTTGTTTTCCTAATCAAACCAAGAGTAAGACAGGATTTTCTGGTGTCCTATTAAGAACATCTCTAGTTGTTCAATGTAAAATGGTCAGTAGGTAGTTTCCCAGGTGTCTTTATTTTCTGTTCTGTTACTTTGAGTACCTCCCCTAGGGGCCCAGAGCTGCAGCGAGCAGCCTGACTCATGCTATTCTGAAACTTCTTTATTTATCTTAGACTCTGTCATTTTGCCTAAATGTTGATATTATCCAGAAATCAGCTTTTTATGTGGAGATGCCTATTAACTTTTTGAAGTCATATGTCAGTGAATCAGAGAATTGTTAATTTAACTAGACAAGCCCTCGATTGATACACAAAAATTATTCCCTTCTTCAGTCATGTTTATGATTTTTGCAATGAGCTGTCTGTTTTATTGCAAAAGAATCTGTAGAAGAGGTAATTTTAAATAGGCACAGAATACATTCTGTTCTGTAAGGTACCAATAACCTTTCTAGAAGATCCTAAATAACCTCCTTATGTCAGCATAGGAAACTCCATCGCCTTTGTAATTGTCAAACATTTATTTTTTCTTAATAGAAATGATCCCTGCCTGGTACCTATCGGCATCATCATTCACAAAGCAAGCTTTGCATTTCAGGATATTAGAAACATGAGTAGATCAACTGAAGTCTGAAGTTCAGCAGTGGAGAACTTCCATCTCTTGTCTTGCTTGCCTGTAATGATGATGCCCTAATAACTAGGGGTGATACAAAGCATTTAGTGAATGATGTCCAGGCGGTATCGGGTTGGCTCCCTGTGCTGCCATAGGGTTGAATTACTGCCGGACCACGGAGCAGCAGTGACGAAGGTACCAAGTCTTAGGGGAGATGCTGGTTTATGACTTGGTTGTGATACAGCTTCAACATACCCGTCTCAGCACGGGCAGGGGGGCACTGCAGACTTCAGGACGTTACACTGACGGCCAGATCCAGGTGCCCTTCTGTCTCTCATCTGTCAGTCAAACTGCAAACATGCATTAGAAAAATGGCATTAAGTCCTCCAACGGAAAAACACAGGTTTATCCGGTGATGTTTGGGCTACACTGGATCATTTTGCTAACATTGTCCCTGTGTTTGGCAAAAGAAATCAGAGCCACCACGTGTGCTCACAACGGGGTCAAATCCTGCCCCCAGCAGTGGGAATTCAAAATATGCATATTTTCAGTAGGGTCTTTACAGTCATCCTGATTTCAAATAAGCACTGTATTTGCTTTAATCACACAGTTCAACCGTGATGAATTGCAGAGGCAGGCTCTTATCAAGTACCTCAGTGTTTTTCTTTATTATTTTTTTTTCCTGAAAAGATTAAGAAGTTTGCCACGCTGCAGAGCAAGGTGAATGAATTTGCCATTTGAGGGTAAATTTTTCCAAGAAGGATTAGGATGTTTTGCAGTCCTGAAAATGCAGGAGTCCTCCTTGCAAGCCCAGTGTTTCTTTAGGATTGTGATCAAATTTGCTCTATATTTACATATGCAAAAAAGGGAGAAGGAATGCCAAACACAGCAGCTACAAATTTAAGTGAAAATGATGGGAATTCCCTTACTTGCAGTCAGAAATTATAAATGGTTTTTGTTCCATTCTACAGTGAGTTGCTCTCAGTCCTATGTTAAAGGGTTAAAAGAAAAAAGAAATCAGTTTTCTCGTCTGTTGTTTGTGCACAGAGGTGCTAAAAGGTCACCAGTGGGACGGGAGAGAGATGTTTTCATCTGATAAAACTACCTTTTCTTATTCTTTTTTTTTCTTTTTGTCTCCGTGTGTTTTTCTCCCAGCTATCCGTTTCCCATGGTATTCAGTAGCTGCAGTAGAAAGGACCTGGAAAACAGCCTGGAAAAAGGAGTGGGAATGTGCCTGTTCAACCTGCCTGAGGTCAAGGAGTCCTTGGGTGGACAGAAGTGTGGGAACGGCTACGTGGAAGACGGGGAGGAGTGCGACTGTGGGGAGCCTGATGTAAGACACCACCTGAGAATTACCGCTCACCCCCCGTCTGCAGGTTTTGAACAGGAGAGAGGAATCGGAATTGCTCTGGGCATGTTTAACACTATCTGGTGTAAATCAAACCTCTCCCTTCTCTGCTTCTATCTTTTCAGCTTATACCTCAGAGTCCTCAGGTGTGCGGGGAGGTTTCTGCTCAATTCCCATTTGAGTGGCTGCAGTTCAGGCAGAGATTTAGTGAAGAATCTGCTCAATTCACCATTAGAGGACAAGCTCTTTCAACTAACTCTCACAGTCCTAACAACAGAAATTCCTTTAAGTGCTAGTGAACAAGCTAAACTCTAAAATAAATTTGTTAACACTGCTCAAATTTCTCAAGATGTCATGCATTAATTGAAGGTTTGTTTCCATATATAAGAAGCAGCTCTTATATTAATATTAATACAAATATAAATATTAATATTGCCTAGGTACTTCCTCTCTGTAGCCAGCTTCAGCTTTTAGGAACAGGACCTTGCCCTCCTTCACTATGAGATTTTTCTTTTCCGCTAACCAATTACCTTACTAACAGAAATTGCCTTTACTGCCTCCCAAAAAGACTGCGACTGCTTCAGAGATCATCCCATTTGGTTTAGTGAATGTGTCAGAGGACCACTCAGATCCGGAGGAGATAGGCAAAACCTGGGGGTCAAATAATATCCGAACTGACATCCTTATCCCTTTGGCTTCTCATGCTCATCAGCTGTATTGAACTTCTCTCTGATTATCTGAATTAAATACATCAGCAGATGAGGGATTTGCTTCCTGAGATAAATACAGTCCTGCAGACAAAATGGATCGGGGCAGTTAAAACAGCGAGATATTGCTGTATCCTGTCTATAGGGTGTATTGGATTTACACAAGCCATAAGGATTTCCTGACAGTTCACTCATTCTTCAGGGTAACAAGGTTGTGAGGAAGCAGGCTTATCTTCTTGTTTAAAGTCAATAGAGTGCAAGCAGCTTGCAAATGTCTTTCTAACCCAGTTATCTTTCTCATTTTCACTCTTAAATGTTAGCGATACCTTTTCAAGTCAAGGCCAGTATACTGCTGCAGCCTGAGTGGTACCAGAAAAACTGTCAGATTAGTTAAAAATTCACTGCCTGGTCACTTATACCAGCTGAGATTTGTCAATAGTGTTGCAATATTTTATGGCATGGGGAGCTGTACAATAACATATGCTAGTTGTATTTTATCAGTGATGAGAATTAAAAGCTGGTGCTGAGGGACGCGGTTTAGTGGCGGTTTTGGCAGTGCTGGGTTAATAGTGGGACTCAACAATCTTAAGGTTCCCTTCCAACCTGGACCATTCTATGATTCTATTTTATGAAATATCAGCTTGAATATGTAGATGTAGGTGGTTGGTAGGGCTATTTCTCCTTTAGGTAAAATATTAGACCTGTCTTGAGGTCTATGCTCACTGACATCCCTTAGCAGCAGGGCAACAGTGGGTTCCTGAGGGTGAGGAGCTGTGGCAGCAGCACACCTCCCACCTGTGGGACAACTCTGGAAGTCCTCACGCAGTAAGGACTGTATGACACCATCTTCTGGAGTGTAATGGATGCTGTCATGCCCACCAGCGAGTGTGAGATGTGACCAAGGATGATATTACCAATTAAGCTCCAGTTTCATTTGGGACTATATTACCAAAAATGTCTGACATGCTGCGGTGTCTGTGGAAGGAGAGTTAAAGCAGATTACACAGGGAAAGGCAGAAGAAGGGAAAAAAAAATAAATAAAAAATGTCCTTGGTCCCTGAGAACTGAAAGGTGACAAATGTGGCTAATTTTATAACGAGCTGCAAAGGGGATCAGAAAATTATAAATTGGTGAATCAGAAGTCAGACAAATTACTTCCAAATGTAATTAAGAGCTAGAGCCTGAACAGCTGTGACATGCCAGGGACGAGTCAACACAGCTTTTGTGCCAGGAAATCTAGTCTTACAAACCTATCACAGCGCTCTGGAGGACTTAACAAGCGGATGGAAGGGATGACGCTGCTACTGCAGCCTGTTAGGAGTTCAGAGAGGTGTTAGACCAAAGCCTCTTTGGAGGTGAAGAAACTGCAGGGTGAGAGAACATTGCACGGGCAAGAATCAGGTTAAAAGATAGGAAATTCAATGAGAGATAAATCATCCGCTTTATGCAGTAGAGGGAAATCTGCTGTGATGTATCCATGAGAAGTGTCCTGGGGACCACGCAATTCAGCATATTCATAAACAGCGTGGGAAGAGAAATAGCCTTGAATTTGCTGATGGTATTAGTTAGGATGGTAGAGATGAAAGCTGGCTATGAAGAACTGCAGAGGAACCTTCTGAGACAGCTGGACTGGGCATTAAGATGACAAATGGGATTCAGCGTGGAGTGATGCCCATTCCAAACATCACATATAAGATGATAGACTCTGAGCTGACTCTGACCATAGAGGAACAAGACTTCATATTGCAATAAATAGTCTCATGAAAACGTCAGCTCAGTGCTCAAGAGTGGTCTAAAAGGTAAATAGGCTGTTAGAAATTACTCGGGAAGAAATAGGAAAACAAAACAAAGCACCAGCAGGCCTCTATAAATCTGCAGCGCGCTGCATCTGGAACAGCATGAACGGGCTTTTCCTGCCCCTCCCTGATCTCAGGAAGGATTAAGCAGAATGAAAAAGGTTGAAAGAAAAGCAATAAGGTGGTTCAAAGTTTTGAAGGGGCTCTGGCTGGAAAAGAAGAAAATGAAGAAAGGTGCGACACGAGCGGGTAAAATCATGAGTGAAATGGGAAGAGTGAGCAGGGAGCGATTGCCCCCGACAAGAACTGTGTGAATGAAGTTAGAAAATGGAATTTTGGAGCTGGCCCCTGCCCCAGACTGTGTTGATTACTTGTGGGTTCCTTTCCACTGACTGTTAGAGGTTCTAGAAATGTCCATGGAGCCAATGGAAAGCCGGGAGACTGGGAAGGTACCTTGTGTGTGTCTTCACACCCTTGTCCTGAAGGTTTTTCTGCTGGCAGCTGTCAGGGGGACACAACACTTGAAGGGTTATAGGCCAAACGAATGGGGTCTGCCTTGTGTTCTTAGAAAAGCAGCATTGAAAAATAAGATGTCCTGGCTACAATATCCAGCATCGTGTAGGGGATGCTGGAATTGCTGTTGCATTGCTCTGTTTGAGACGTTCTGATGAGCCCAGGAGGCCTACACCGAGAAAACCAACTCCCATCATTGCGGCTGTTACGAACAATAATAATAAACTACGACACAGCAGTAGCTTTGGGTGGCAGCGGAAAACCTCGTGAGCCATTTACGTTTGCTTGCCTGTTTGTGTTAAAACCATTCCTGACAATTTAATAGCCCGGGCACAAAAACTATTTACCGAGCTCAGTCCCCGCAATGGGTAATAAGGGAGCGAGCAATTGGAAATTTCAAAGGCTGCAGCAACATCTCTCGAAGAGCCGTGTCTCTATCCCGAGCTGTCTGGGGTCTGCCGATTGCTTTCCATGGCTGGCTGGGGTAGGGCCAGATGATGGGGTGTAGGAGCTGACTGTTTTCAGCAGGGTCTTAATTGGGTTGACATTGCTTTCCTCCACTCTGCGTTTCTCAGCTTGCTGCTGGGTCGAAACAACCCCAGGCAGCGTTACAGGCTTGGGGAAGAATGGCTGGAGAGCTGCCTGGTAGAAAAGGACTTAGGGGCGTTGGTCGACTGTCGGCTCAAGATGAGCCAGCAGTGTGCCCAGGTGGCCAAGAAGGCCACCAGCATCCTGGCCTGGATCGAGAACAGTGTGGGGAGTAGGACCCGAGAGGTGATCATCCCCCTGTACTC
>VZRU01019216.1:149986-212235 GCA_013398155.1 Pedionomus torquatus
GGGTAATGGCTTCAAGTTGCGCCAGGGGAAGTTCAGGCTAGATATTAGGAAATATTTCTTTACTGAAAGGGTTATTAGGTATTGGAATGGGCTGCCCAGGGAGGTGGTTGAGGCACCATCCCTGGAGGGATTCAAGAGAGAAGTTGACTTGGTGCTCAAGGATGTGGCTTAATGTTGGGTGGTGTGGGGTGGTGTTTATGGTTGTGGTTATTTGTTGTTGTTGTTTTTGTTTTGGGTTTTTTTGTTTGTTTGTTTGTGTTTTTTTTCCCCCATTGGTTGGACTAGATGATCTTAAAAGGTCCTTTCCAAACTAGGTGATTCTGTGATTCTGTGCTTCCTCGCAGAGGAGCATTACCCCTGATATAGAGCAGCTGCACAGAAATATTTGCGTAGCCTTCCGGCTTGATCAAAAATAGGTGCAGGAAGTTGTTCCACTGCTTCAGAGCAGCACAGTCAGCTTTGGGTATTCAGGCAAATATTATCTAAGGAAGCAGTGAGATACTGAAAATGGTTTTGCTCTGTGCTTGCCGGTGCAGTGGTAGCCCAGTCTTCCAGTTAGAAAGCTTTACAAAAGGCAATGAAGTGACAAGAGGCTGTGAACATCATTCTAACCCACTTACTTTTCCTGTGCTCCCTATATTGTTAGTGATCCCTTGTTAAGTCAGACTGACTTTGCACAGCTGAAGAGCAATTTTATCTGCTGCTATTTTTGCTAGCAAGCTGAGATTCCAGCGCAGCTGATGTAACTTGCAGCTTGTGAGCATAATCTTGGAAAAACAAACCCATTATTTTCTGAAACTTCTTGCTAGCTCATTCTATGGAGAATAAAGTTTGTGAAAGCACACGCATGCCACCATCTAATCCCAAGTGTGAAATTGGGATGTATCAGTTAGTGAGATTGCAATTCATACTCATTTTGTTTCTCAAAGCTCTGTTACTGGCATCCCCTGATAAGAGATTACGTGGAACGGTGCCATCATCTTTCTTTGTGGCAGTCACTAGTCTCCATGAAATACAGAAGTTTGCTGAGCAACTGTCACAAAGTAGAGAGCTGGTGGTGCTCAGTAACGAACACGGGTCCTGGATCCTCACGGGAGACGATGGAATCATTCCCCCGATTTTTGTGGAAATGAACCACTGTACTACTGTATCAGGTTTGGTAGCAGCATACTTGAATTGTTTGTGATATTTGGGGTTGGATCCACAGCTAGAATCAACCAGCCTTCCTCAATGGCTTCTCCGGTTTTACTACAGTTATTGTACTTGTTGGATCCAAGGCCAGACAAGGCAGTTTGGATCAAGTTGTAGAATTTCATGCATAATTCATTATTTCATGCCTGGCTTTTCTTGGCTGAGCTATAGGCAGCCTCTTGATTTACGGCTCATTGTGACTGAAAGTTGTCTGCTCTAAATTTATCCTCCCTCCAGGAATGTACCAACCGGTGCTGCAACGCAACTACCTGTGCCTTGAGAGCGGGAGCCGTGTGCGCCCACGGACTTTGCTGCGAGGACTGCCAGGTGAGCTGGTGGGGACACTTACCTGCGCGGGGTGGGCGAGATTCCACAGTCATCCCCTTCTGCATGGAGGCAGAATGAGCAAATCGGTCTCATTAAGCACGAAGGCCCTTGCATTCCATGCCCAGCAAAGCTTTGGATGCCCTGGAAGCATTCAAGCCCAGGCTGGATGGGGCTTTGAGCAACCTGGTCTGGTAGGGGGAGGTTGGAACTCCATGGCCCCTTCCAACTTGCAGGTTCCTTCTAACTCTAACCATTTTATGATTCTATCTTATGAAAGCAATTCAAAAAATTCTCAACCCGTAAGAGTTATTGAAAGAGCAGATCAGGACAGGTTTTTAATGGTGTCTGTGCTATTTGTCCCTGTTTTATTTGCTCATGCAAAACCTCTTCTCTGTCCATGAGCTTCTGTATGTTTTGATTCTTTTCCATGCTGCTATGGATGCTGTGCTCTGGCAAGCAGTCATTAAGTGCTGGACCCTCCTTCTATGGGAAGACTCTTAAAATATTAATTCTGTCAACAGCATATATATTTTTAATGGGAGATCATCGGCTCTTGTGGAGTCCTCACATACTATAAAAAGCCAGCTTGCTGCAGACATTCACCGTCTTGAATTCTGAGCCCATCTCTTGCATATGGGCTAATAAAGCATTCAGCAAGTTTCCATTGTGTCTGTGGCAGCCATCTGCCTAAAAGCTCCGTAGCAGCAAGCTATCAAAACAGCTAGCAAATGCTTTTTAGCAAAATCAATCTTCGTGTCTTTTTGCGTTTTACCAAAGGCTCTGTGGTGATGCAGTTAAACTTCAGTGCTGCTCCCAGAGCACACCCAGCTCCGTTGGTAAGTGAATACTCACAGTGGCTTGTTCCACCATCACCTCCCAGTTGCCTTCGGTTCTGCAAAAAAATGTAGTTGCCCAGGGAAATCGGGACAGGAGAGGAACAGTTACATGGGCTAGTTGTATAATTAAGCTGAAGAAGATCTTAATACCCATGACAGAGTGCCGTTTCCATGAGGAAATGCAGATTCATCCCAGGAAGGTGTCGGGCAGCTGAATCCAGAGTCAGGTGGGCTGGTGGCTTCGTGAGCCGTTACCTAATATTACACCATCAGCTGGTCACTGCTGTGTGGTTAAAGCCAGACAGGTGGAAATGTTTCTGGTCAGTGCTACGGAGCATCCTTTGCAGGAGGCACTTGGAAAAGTTTGGTTCGTGTTTGAGAATTAACAAAAGGCTGGTTTTACCTTCTGACCCGAGCCACGTGAGCAATGTTTGCAGCTGCAGCTTTGGGCTGGCCCTCCTTCCAGCCAAACCCTATGGAACCTGTGTCAAATAAATGTATTTAAAGGGCTGCGTAATCCTTATACTGTCCTCTGTGGTCAGTTGGTGCAGCGCCAGCGGAAAAAGCTGTTCATGAGCTGCATGGGTTATACCACTGCAGAACTCTGGCTGATGGGAATTACAGCAGCTGAGGGGTTTTGTTTGTTTTGCAGTTAAAACCAGCGGGGATTTCTTGCAGAGAGTCAAGTAATTCCTGCGACCTGCCGGAGTTTTGCACGGGAGCCAGCCCTCACTGCCCGGCTAACGTGTACCTGCACGACGGGCACGCGTGCCACGGGGTGGATGGCTATTGCTATAACGGCATATGCCAGACCCACGAGCAGCAGTGCATCACCCTCTGGGGCCAAGGTGAGTTTGAGAACCAGGAGACAGGGTTTTTTTCGAGAGAGATCAGCTCAGGGAAAAAAAAATAATAATCAAAAAATGATGCGATTATAGATGGATTTAGAGGAATTTTATACAGTACCCAATCTGTACCTATTCTTTTCTGAAATGGAGAACTGAATAATGAGGGAATAATTTTGTCTCTCCTTTTAGCCTTGATTTGCTGTCGTGTTCGTTTCTTGCAGCAGGAGGCAGAGAGCAACAGTAGCTAGGTTCATTCTGCAACACTGCTGCAAATGGCTGGGTGAAACTTAGACAAATCATCTCATCCTGACTTTGAAATGGCCTTGTGGCATCCTACACAGCGCTGAATGCTCTTGACAGCTTAAAATCACATCCTTTCTCAGACTGGTTTTTAAGCTTCTTTCTGTGCTCTAAATTGCTCATCTGCAAAACCTGTATGTCTGTCTACATCCCAAAACAGAGCTCGGCATTTGAATTAACCTAAGATTCTTTTATTATTGTGTGTATTTTATTAATTGGGGCTGCCCTGTAGACCTGCCCCCTGACAGTGCTCTTCGCAGAGTACTCATTGAAGAGGAAAGAGATTTTATTCTCGCTTGAGAATTTACTTACCTTTTGCAAAAATGTAATAGCATGAGTTCTTGGGTTAGCCAAATTATGATATCCTAGGGAAACATTCACCTTTCTGTGACATCTCGGGGCCTTTCCACTGGAACACAAGTATTAACTCAGCACTTTGCTATTGCCTCCTGCATCAACTGGGAACAAGTTGGGTCTCCGGCATCTCACTTACCCACTTTCTCCAATGGGAAAAGAGAAGAAAAGAATTACATAGAGCTAGATTTAACTGTTTCTTTTAAACTAACTTTTTCAGCTCCCTTAGCCTCTTTCAATTCACTATCCCTCTGCCTTCAACTCCGTCCCAAAACTTATGTATCAATATAATGACACCCAGATGTTTCCCTTGCTCAAAACCCTCCTCAGAAGTCTATTGAAGGATTTATCTCTTATCTTCACAGGGACTCAAACCACTCGCAATTTTTGCTTTAAAGAGCTTTAAAGCATCTCAAGAAATAATGCCACAGCAGGTTAGCTTGGTCATGTGGGTATAAGAACATGTTAGAGAAGTTCCAGTTCAAAATTAAACTCCCCTCATGGAACAAACCATGTAGATGTACCCCTCCAAATCCCACTCTATATGAGCTAATAATGAGCTCATATAGGCATGTACAATTATAGCCTCCAGTCTTAGTCATACTGGGATTTTCTATCCCCTGGAAAGAGAAACAGTCTCTCTTGTATAAAGCAAAATCTCCTTATGAACCAGTTTCCCATGCCGTGGAAAGTTACTCGGTCGGAGTGCTGATAAATTCAGTCACTGAGAAAAATTCAGCTAAAGGTCAGGGAGCTGGATTGCTGCAGCTCCCTTGCCAAGTCTGTTTTCCATTCTCCAACCCCCTCCCTCCCCAGGCTTGCCTAATTCTTTCTTGTCTTCTGCTTGGGACTATTCAATATGGGCACTGCTGTGGCTGGAGCCTCCAGTGGTGAAGTCTATGGGGGTCTGCTTATGAGAAAGATGACTTTGTTAAGAACAGAGCTCAAGCAGACTTGAACTGGAATACCCATATTTGTCTTGTGACTACCCAGCAATAAAGATTTTGAAAGGGAGGATGGGACATCACCAAACCCAGACTGAAAGGCTTGATTCTGATCATGTTATTGGAAGTTCAAGTTAGAAATAATGCCAGTAAAGTAAACCTTCAAACGATTTAGTAGATAGGCTTCAAGGAAAAACCAAGGTCTATGTTCTGGATTTAAAGACTAGGGATGTGAACTTGATCACATTTGATTGGAGTATGAGCTGGAAGATACAGGGGATCTGTGGATACAGTTGGAAAAATGTCACAGCACAGATAAAAAAACTTCTCATCCAGCCTTGCTTGTCTCAAAAAGAGAGACTTGGCATTCTATGATGCTGTCTCTGGACATTGTAACAAAAAGATACATTTGAACCTTTTACCATATTGTTGTAATTGATTAAAATTGTTTTCAACAACTGTGTGTGTTGGAGTGGAGCAGGTTTCTTATAAAAAAAAAATCAATACTGTAATGAGAAAACAGATCATAGTTCATTTACGTTAATTCCTTTCTTCTTCTTCCCAGTAGGAGAAAACTCCGCAGAACGAAATGCAATAACTTTCTTAAAATAATATTCAGTATATTGAATTCCTTATCAATGTCTTCTCTTGTATATCTTTCTTTACTTATCAGATTGCGGATGTCCAGTAGCCCAGTGATAAAAGTCAATCTTAATATTTTTAGATCTAGTTAAAGAAAAATGATGAGCACTGTCAGAGCTTGTTAACATTAGGCTGAGCAATAGGAACCTGTTTCCAGAAAGAGATACTTGCATTTCCTTGGGGTTTTGTTTTGTTTTGTTCTTATTTTTACTTTCAACAAATAAATTGAAATCAAATGGAGGAATACTTTTTGCTATTCCCTATCTGCAATAGCATGGAAAGCCTGGCGTGAAAGAGGGGAGGAGCACTCTGAAAATAGCTATAAATTCCTCGTTAAGACCAAGTTCGTTGCAATCAGATCCCCAGAACACGTAAAATTCTCTACTCTCTCCCTCACTTTGACTCATATCATTTTTTTCCTTAAGGAGCAACGTGCATGGATCACTTGTGACCTTTTTTGTTTCATATTAAAAAAAAAATACCAAATGGCACTGATCTATCTATTGATAGTCGCGTGACTGAAGGATGCATCGATAGCAATGCATCTGTGTCAGCTCTGGTACCCCGCTGCCAGTTCCCGGGAGCAACTAGACACACAGATAAACCTATCTAAATGAGAGAAATTATTGATTACCAGGGAATAGAAGATTCTCAGCTTTAGACTCGTGGCTTTTTTAACATTGACAAGAAAATGATTTTTTAGGGAAGGAAAGGAGACGTGTGTTTTCCTGCATTTCCCAGGGTGTGCCAAAAGCAGTGATTTGGGAGAGTAAATGGCAGGCATTGACTTAATAATTAGAACATACTTAAATTTGTTTTGTGGAGACGGCCATTTGTTTAGGCATGAACAAACTTAATTTTAATGTCAATATTTATTATAAAGGCCTATAACTGGTGTAAGAGCTCTGCAGTTTTTTCCAGGTACAACCCTATACGCAGAATAGATGGACTTCCCCATCTAAGTTAGCTGAGCAAACCATTGCTAAATGTTTTGTCTTGAAAAATAACTAATTTATCCAAGCACTGCAAAGATTTGGACTCAGTAAATAAAAGGAAAGCATTTTGATCACCACAGATTTATGGCCAGGTCTTTTCTTTTGTAAGCCATATTCTCAGAGCTACTGAGACGCAAAAAAATGCGCCTCATAAATGCAAAAAATAACAGCTCGACTCCATCTCACTCTTGCAGAGATCTAACAACAGAGATCACCGAGATGAAGAGAGAGGCCAAGGGGAGCTTGTGGGAAGTTTGCTTTGCCTCATCAGTGCAGTAAAACAAACTTAATGAGATATAAAATCCAGGTGCAAATTGCGTGACAGAGCACTGTATTTTTATGTTTTTATTTATTTATGCAGTTGCTCGTGGTGCTTGTTGGGTACTCGGAGCAACAGAGCTCCAGCCTTTTACTCAGAGGGGTTTCCTTTCCCTCTCCACACCCTTCAATGGGATATATTTTTTTCAAAATAAGGCTTGAGACAATGTTGGGAACTGAACTGAGATTTCTTTCTTCTTTCTGTTCTGTTGCCAGCCCGGGAAGGGGGTTCCTCTGCTCTGGGAATCAGCACCATGGTCAGAAATTTCTCTCTCCTCTTTCGGGAGACCGTGACGGTGTTTTCTTCTCATCGCAGCAGATCTTGCACTGAGCTGAAATGACACAGCATTTCTGTAGCACTTCCAAAAGCCTAGAATATAGGACATCTCTTTTTTTTTTTTTTTTTTTTTTTTAGCAACCATACAGGGAGAGAATGGGTCTCATCGATATACACATTTAGAGGAGGGGAAAAAAAAATAGTCTCCAGGCTGACAACTGCAGTGGTGAGCTTTGACCTTCTGCAGTTTCAAATGGCTGAGTTAATCCCTTGAATAAGGCTTGGCGTGGAAAGGCTGACAGGACCTTAATTACAGGGTCACAATACTGTAATTATCAATAGCCAAGTGAAATAAACTCTGCTCATCCAGCTCAAAGCACTTAATAACCACTGGAAGTCTTTCACAAATCATTTTGCTTTTGCCTGTAGAGGTAGCAAAATAGAGAAAGACAGGACTTTCTGCTTCATATTATTCGGTGCAATCATGATAAATGGGCTTCCTCCAGGAACACAACATTACAATTCCCTTCCTTAAGCATCCTCTGAAAATCTCCTTTTAACTTGGTGGCTCCATCTGTTCAGTTTCTTACCCTCTGATATGTTTTCATCTATAAAAAAAGTCCAAATATTGTGAGAAGCCATTCAGGAGAGGGAGCAGTCATCTGAATCCCAAGCAACAGTGTGTTTTGGTTTGATACCAAAGACAGAAATCGGAGCTGGATTTTGGTTTCCAAGCTGCAGATGATCATTGGGTACCAGGTGTTTTCATACACAGGATGCTCCGAGCCTGGCAGGGGAGCATTTTTTATACTCCAGGAGATCTGTTTTCTTGTCAAGTATTATTGGTTGGAGTTAAAGCTGACTGTCTGAGCCCCGCAATGATGCTGCAGATGTGTTCTTCTTCCTGCAGGCTGCTTTCCATCATGTGTAGTGCACTTGACTTCTACACTCAAAAAACCCAATTAAACAACAAAAAGTTTCACTAGTGAAAGAGGAAGATAAATACTTTAAACTCTCTTAGTATTTCAGGCAGCCCTTTCTCTTTTTAACACCATTCCTGTGATAAGTCTTTGTTAGGTCTCTTGCTGTCAAAGCAGAGGATGTGAACATTCATTCTGCTTCTGGCAGCTTTTGGAGCTACACAGCACCCTGGGGACAGCGTGGCTGAGGTCTGGGCTGCTGCTGACACGTCTCCAAGGAAGCCTCCAGTCATTGCCATGATACATCATTGCCTGAACTGGTTGGGGCACAAGGCTCCTGGCCAAGAAACACCAAGACGCAGAGCAACTGCGTATGATCGTGGTAGATGACTGGGGGGGTTATTCCTTTGGCGGCGTAGGTCCAAGCAAGTCAGTCTTTGCAGATGTGGGGGAAAAAAAGAGCAGTTTTACTTGGCCTCTTGCTTACAGCATGTTTTTTTTTCTTCCCTCCTCTTCCCTTCTAAAGCTGGCGTAGTGTATGCACATGTTAATGTTTATATCAAGCTGAATAGTTAATGTGCCTGCCCTGGAAAGACGAGGAGGAATCTACATGCTGGAAATGGAAATTTTACTTTTGCTTTTTACACAGTGCCTCATCCGGATGCTTTTGCTGGTTTTCTGATTATTGCTTGTGGTTTAATGAAAAGAAGTGAAAGAATCCTGTGTGAGTCCCTTTTAATAGTTCCAGATTTGAGAAATATTCTGAACTCAGCAAGATTGATCATAATCTTCCAAAGAATTTCAAGCTCTTGTCCTGCTCTCCGGGGAACCAGCAGCTCATATTCTGTTCCTTCTGTGTCTTTCTTTCTGAGTTTTCCAGTTTCAGTGTGTAAAAATGTTACAAGGAGAAAAGGGTGCCATCTTAAGCCTCTCAAAGTTTTAATATTTTGTCCTTAATAGCATTAGATTGCTGTTCAGCAGTATATGGTATTAGTTAAGCTTCTGACTGTGAAATGCAAATAATTAATTGAGGCTTTAATCTCTGAGTTATTAGTGAAAAGATCCACATTAACTGGAAGTTTTACAATCGTAGTTGTGTTTTTGTCTCCAGGAATGCAACCCCATTTTTAAAAAAAAAAAAAAAAATCTTATTCCTCTTTGAAGCCTTTCAAATGGAATCTTCAGGATGGTTTAAATAAATGATATGTTTTACCCACAGTCTGAGGCATACACACTTGGAAGTGGCTCAAAACATTTGAAAAAAATGTAACGTTAACTCAGATATTCTGTCTCTGTTAAAGATCAGGGAACACTGTAGAAATTATATGTTCTCAGCCTTTAGGCTATCACATCATTTGTTGCCAGTTTTTTTTGTGTTTTAGTTTGGCTGATCTATCAAAAGTACAAAAATGTATCTAGCAGATATCTGTGAAGAGTTTTAGCCAGTGTATTTCCTTCCCACCTTGTCTCCTCAAAGAAAATCTGTCGATTGGAGTAGTTGAAATGTTGGCAGTGACTTGATTGTGTTATTAATTATCTTCATGGAAAGAAAATATCAGGTAGTAAAGAGCCTTAGCAAAGGGCCTCTTAATTTTGCAAGGACCAACAATTATTGGCTGGAAATAAAAGCTCCATTTCACAATAGAATGAAGGGATTAAATTCTAATCATGGATGAATTCACTGTTGCACCCATCAGATGAAGGAAGCAGATTCTCTACCTCTCAGACATTTCAGATGAACACGTGTATCTTCCCCTAGAAGATATCCAGCAGTTGGTCTAGGGAACTGTTTTCTAGGGAACAACAGACAGCAGATTGCCTGTATAAGACATTAGAATCTATGTTCTAATAGTACCTTTGAACTTCTAAATTGTAGGGATGAGTAATCTGTCTGCACAAACATTTCCAGTACTACTCCCATCTGGGAAGTTCCTTTGCCGTTAGGATATGTCTCCATCATGAAATGCTGCAGTAGATAAGAACCAGATGCTGCCTGTCTTCCCAGATTCCTCCTCCTACCACCATGGCAGAAGCAACCTTTCTTTCAAGTCAGTCTTTCAGGAGTGGATTCACTCAGGATTAAGGTGGGGATGGGTTCCCTTCCTCTCCCCAGAACATTAGCTTCAGCAAACAGCAGTGGATTCTCTTTTCCATGTCATGTGGTCGTGTTTTTACAGTCACATAGCACTCTAGTTTGCAACTGGATTTTTTTTCTGGTTTCTTATTCTTCTAAATTGCACTTTAAAAAGGCCTTTCTTGAAAGGTATTTTCTCTGGCTTCAGCACTTGGGGTCTCTAGAATAGCGTGGACTCCTGTAAAAAAGGGACTTACCCTACCACCTGGCCTTCATCTTTCTTCACCAAACTAGATTTGGCATTTGCTACAAGTTTTTGAGTCCTGGGAGGATTCAGAAGAGGGATATCATCTAGAGAAATTCTGAAAGAGCATGAGTTCTGCATTATCTATCGCTCAGCAGTGCCAAGAGAGGCAAACAACAGTGGGAAACCCGCACGCTCAGGCTCTTCAATTAGCATGCTGATCCAGCACTACTGTTTTCTTGCGCTTCATCAATATGCAGATCACATCTTACCTTCCCCTAAAGCATCAGTGGAGCTCAAAGAAAATTATTAAAAACACCTTGTATGAGATGAAAGCTCTGATTAGTTTTTTTTTTTTTGTTTGTCTCAGGTGCAAAACCTGCTCCTGGGATCTGCTTTGAGAGAGTCAATTCTGCAGGGGATCCTTACGGCAACTGTGGCAAAGACTCCAAGAGCTCCTTTGCTAAATGTGAACCCAGGTAGGGTCTCCTCCTACAAACACAGGTGATGGGAGAGGACTTTACAACATTTAAAATTATTTAACTGATTTTTGGCTTTGTTTCCTTCCTTCAGAG
Organism: Pedionomus torquatus; assembly: GCA_013398155.1. Classification (NCBI taxonomy): domain Eukaryota; kingdom Metazoa; phylum Chordata; class Aves; order Charadriiformes; family Pedionomidae; genus Pedionomus; species Pedionomus torquatus. The sequence goes on from VZRU01019216.1 coordinate 160,832, forward strand.
ATGCTAAATGCGGGAAAATTCAGTGTCAAGGAGGAGCAAATCGACCTGTAATTGGTACCAATGCTGTTTCCATAGAAACTAACATCCCACTTCAGGAAGGTGGCAAGATCTTGTGTCGTGGCACCCACGTGTACTTGGGGGATGATATGCCGGATCCTGGTCTTGTGCTGTCAGGAACCAAGTGTGAAGATGGAAAAGTAAGGTTCTGAAATACTCCCGAACAAGGAGTACATGACTACCCTCACGCTGCCAAGTATTTAGTACTAAACTGACTGAGGTTTGCTTTGGGATATTTATTTTTTTTCCATAAAATAATTGTTTCTCATGCTCACACTGAGTCAGAGTTTTTTCTGTCCATGTAGGGTAGAGGTTTTCTGCAAAATAAGTCCAGCAAAATACATAATGAGATTGTGAATGAGTTTCTGAGGAGTTCAATGTATTCACTTTCCCAGTGTCTACAGCATTGCAAAATTGTCATTAACTTCATTTTAGGTTTCAAAATGTGTTATTGCTGCTGATTATGGCTCTCTTCCTCTTTTTTTTTTTTTTTCTTGCAGGAAAAGTAATCTCCCTAGGAACTATTTTTGGAAAATAGAAACCCATTGATGCTTGGGCACCAAAACTAATTTTTGCAACCATGTTTTGCAAACTTTGTGAATTATCTGATATAAATCTAGTCGAAATTTCCTATGTCTGTCCCATTCTTAGGTTTTCTTTTGTGAGAAAAGGAATAGAAAAGTGAGAGACAACCATGAGTTTACAGGGGGGAGCAACAGAAAAAGGCCCAGGAACTACTGAAGTGAAGAGGGTTTCCATACACTCGGTGGATTACTTGCAATAAGGAGGGAAAAAAAAAAGCGTTTTAATAATTTGTAGTAAATTCAAATAAGCCTCTGCATTTTTGAATGCTTTTCAGTTCTGTTGGATTATCCCACTGCATTGGGAACAGGTTTAAAATAGTTCCCTAGTGAAACTACAGCTCTGTTACAGGAAAACAACCCTTACAACATTTCTAAGTCAATCCGTTATAAAATGTCTTTTCAAAGAAAATTCAACACTGGGAAAGCACCCCATTTTGTTTTACTAATGAGTATTTAATCTTTCTAATCTATCTAATCATACACATACGCACTATAGAATACACAGGCTAATACTTATGAAATTGTATGTTTTACTTTGAGGACATTAGTGCATTTGTATTATGGATTAAGAATATGAATTTAAATGTTCTTGAGTTTTCTAAGCTGAAGATACACAACTTGAAATGCAGCCATTTTAACGTGATCAAAATTCTCTCAGCTACTGCACTATGAATATTTGCATTGTGAATGCTGCTGTAATCAGACCATATTCTCTACGTGCGTGCATGTTGATGCCAATTCACTCTAATTTCCTTCCCATTTTTCCTTCTCCCCAGGGGATAAGTGCCCTGATTAAGCATCCCTGTCGTCTCCTTCAACACTATTCCCTGCTTAACGCTAATTATTGTGACTGACTTTTAGTACTATTGAACTGAACTGCAGTTAAACATGAGCAAAATTGTGCAGTGATTTTTTATTTTGGGGTCAACATAGCATAAACAGTTATTCCATACCCAGTTTCTTCTTTTTTTTTTTCTATTTTGGGTAGGATAAATTCTCATTACAGATGTCTTCATCAGTCATTTGATTACTTGATGGTGTTATTAGATGGTACTATATTTGCTTCACCTCAATTTTCAGCATTATTGGTAAAGTAAATCTTGCTTATAATGACTGGAAAATTTTAAAAAATAATTTTATTACTTTGCATATGCCCTTTGTATACTTCCATTTCTTATAAGGTTATTATTGCACTTTGAATATTGTTGGTTTATATTTGACACCCAAAAAACTGCATAGCTTGGAAAAATTCCTAGAAAGGTCTCTGTTTTGCTGAATGAAGACCAATATTGAGCCCATGTATATCAATGCCATCAGCTAAATATTCTGGCAGCCCAGGGCCCAGGCTCTGTAGTAGCAGGGACAAGTATTGCACTATTGATATAGACAGAATTATGCTAATTTACACCGGGGGGGGAGGATCTGAACCTTCCCTTGAGGAACCACTTGCTGCTGTGAAGACACGAATGCAGCCAGATCAGGTACACGAAAGACTCTTACTCAATGCATTCCCAGTCCAGAAGAAAATGCAAGATTAAATTGGCTTAAAACAAACCAAAGCCCCAGCAGCTCCCCATGAGTTCCGCTTCAGTGCAGAAGAAAACACCTAATATTTTGGCATCTTTATCTTTTTGTCAATGTAGTGTTGTCAATGCAGCGTGTCTGTCGGGAGAGCTTTCACTGCTAAGGAACCATTGATGGATGAGGAGATGTAGAGAGCTGGAGAGGGACATGGTGCCTTGTGAGACCAGCACTTCTGCCTCTATTAAAGCGCCTTTTCTCTTTATTTTGCAGATTTGCCTTAATCGTCGGTGCCAGAACACGAGTGTTTTTGGTGTACACAAATGTGCAACGAAGTGCCACGCACGTGGAGTAAGCATTATAGGAACCCTTTCTTTACCATCAGTCAGTAAACACTTGACAGGAATTAATTCTATGTAATAGCTTTGGGATGTATGATTGTTTGTAACGTATCAGTCAGTCACTGCAATGCTTTTTTTATTATGTATTTTAATTCTCAGTGTCCCTCATTTGAACTGCAAGTAAAGAAATTATTTCTCTTTAACAAAGAAATATTTATCAGGTAGTAATTATCTTGTCCTTAATTAACAATCTGTGATAAAAAGGAATTTTGTCATCTTCAAAGCAATTTTAAGTCTAACCTTCCTTTGTGAAGAATTCCTATTAATATTTTTAAAAAATACAGTTTCTGTGTGGATGCAGAGAAGTTAAAATGTGCATTTGAATTGAGATCCAAATGGAATCACATTTCCAAAAGCATTAAAATAAAACAAAGCCACATTGATGTGTTTCATGGCATGAAAGTGGTGCAGGATGAAAAAGTTGATGGTGTCAGTTAATAATATCAAAGTGGTTTGAAACTTCGTTTATATTATGTCAAGCGATGCCTTATTAACCTTGATTTGCTGATGATCTGTTTGTTTCTGTGAAAAGCTGTGGCAACCACATTGGAAGAGGCGTAGCAAATTCTCTGTCCTCTCCTGAGAAGGGATTTTAATTTGATTTAACTTATTTTATCACTTCACATTTGAAAACCTGTCCTGCATGGCCAGGGGTGCATGTGAGCATCGTGCTGGACCAGGCAGCAGCTTGGACTGGTATCTTTGTGTCTGCATGAGGGAGAACCTCTGGTGACTCCTAAGCAGCCAAAAACCTGACCTTGTGGAATTATAAATAGGAACTCCTGCAGCACTTTAATTTAAAAAATAATGCTTAACAAATTATATTTTTAATTATCTCGCTGTCTCTGAAAAGTAAATCTCTTTTTTTTTTCTCTTTTTTTTCCTTTTCTTTTCTCTTTCTGCATTTTCCATGACATAGCCAGTGAATGATATTTAATACCCTGTGGACACAGGCGGTACAAGCTCTCTGACAGGCATCCAGCTGATCTTGCCAGAAAGAAATGCGTATTTGCAAACTTCTCTGAACGACCTTGTGTCTCGCTCAGAAATTCTTTCATTAATTTATTGTGGGTTTTGTCCATGGTGGTGGTAGATCAGCAATAGCACAGAGTTAGGGACCAGATTGACAACAAGCCCTAAACCCAAAAGTTTTCCTTAAATATCATTTTGAGCACCTACACGTGACTGTGCCAACTTTCTTCTCTGCAGCAAATTTTTACACCCATTCAGTTAATGTTTTCTGTCGATACAGCTGGAAGCTTTGGGCTGTACATTAGTCACACAGCCACTGCCTGGGTGGCAGCAAAAGGAAAGAGAAAGCAGCCCTTCTTTTGATGTGTGTTTGGGACTGTGGGACCTCTGAGGAAAAAAAGCCACGAGTCTACTGGCCCCTTCTGCTCTGTGCAGCGGGAACAGGCTGCTGTTAATGGTGGTAATGGCATCAAACCAGGCGGTAGATTTAGATGAGATCTCAGGAAGAAATTCTTTGCTGTGAGGGTGGTGAGAGCCTGGCCCAGGCTGCCCAGAGAAGCTGTGGCTGCCCCATCCCTGGAGGGGTTCAAGGCCAGGCTGGAGGGGGCTTGGAGCAACCTGGTGTGGTGGGAGGTGTCCCTGCCCAGGGCAGGGGGGTTGGAACTCAATAATCTTTAAGGTCCCTTCTGAACCAACCCATTCTACCATTCTATGACTCTGGTTCTTCGGATCTCTCTCATTCTGCAGGGAGCATTTGGTAAATCAGGTCTTGCTAGTTGTTCCATAACCCAGATTAAAACCATGGACGAGTGTATCTGTATAGACCGTGTGGGTGTGACATCAAATTCCAGTTTCACATGTTCTTCCAGCAACTGCTCCATCTTAGAGCTGGGGTATCTGAGCACTGGTGAAATCAGTATGCAGCCTAGTGCAAGCCCTTGATGGATACGAGTGTTCAAGTGGGCTGACAAAGCTTTATGGTGTTAATAGCGTACAGAGACTCCTGTGAGAGCAGAAAGAACAGAAGTTAGGAAGCAGATAATGTTGCTCCTGGAGGCAAAGAGAGAATAAGACTTAAGAGGTGTGCGATTATCCTTATATTATTGAAGTTGTCAGCTGGTGCAACTCAAACGATTACCTGCCAAATAAATAATGCTTTTTTCAGATCCCTGTTATTCCTGCATTCAGAGTTGCTCTATGCCCTCTCACTTGTGCCAACAGGCAGATACCAGCGTGTCTCTTTCCTTCTATAAGCTTTATTTCTTTCAGACGGGTCACTATCTGATTAGGAGGCCTTATCAGCCAGTGCTGCTCTCAGATGTACAGGGTAATCCTCGCCACGTTCAGTCATTTGTCTTGTTTTGCAGGTCTGCAACAACAAAAAGAACTGTCACTGTGAGGCTGACTGGGCCCCCCCCTTCTGCGACAAGCCAGGGTTTGGGGGCAGCGTGGACAGCGGACCAATTAGGCAAGCAGGTTAGTCGTAATGCATGCTTTTACCTGTGGTTTTCATGAAAAAGCGGGGAAATACCAAGTGTTGTCCTGTAAGCAATAAGCAAGATCGGAAAATAAGTCCGCAAATTAAATGTCTTAATCCCAGGATGTTGGCACCAACCTGAAAATTGTGGAGCAAAACTAAAGCCAGAGGAATCCATCCATTTTTCTTGCAGAACTCAAGACACACTGGTCTTGGCAGGTTCTTTTCCTTGCCTTTCCAGGGTTTTTTTTCAGGTTACATCATCAATTTTAGTAGCTCACTGCAGTAAGTAGGAAAAGGTATTGATTTAAGCTGAGGATGAGGAACTAACTCCCACACTTGAGCTAATCCTGTTGCCATGGTAGATGAGTGTCGCAGTGCTCTCGAATTCACCTCGAGATATGCCAAGCTCCGGTGTTCTCGGTGCATCAGGACAGGACCACCTTCTGTAACCCGCTTCTGTAGCTGTGTGCCTAATGAAGAGTGGATAGTCCAATGATCAGAAATGCAAAAGTAGTGCAGAATCAAAAAACAGAAATACATTTGATATTGTGCTTCTGAGGAGAATCTTTTGTATTGTGGAAAGTAGCAGATTCCTGACTATCTTAGGTTAAAGCTACATTTTATATGTGGCTTCCACACATTTACCAGAAGTTGCCCTCACATAGACTAGGAGTTGGAGACATGCATTTTCTATAACTTGTATTTCAATTTCCCCTTGTTCAATCTGCAGAACTTTGGCTCCAGTATCTTACTTCACCTTTGGCCAACCTCAGAAGGAATTATTTCTACACATTGTGAACTTTTATAGGATTTGATAATCATCACATGCCAATTTTCCCCCAGAGTAATGTAACTTCAGTGATTTCCACAGAGATGTCTCTGATTTATGTCCCAGTAAGTGACAGGACAGGCAGTCTTCTCCCATATACGTATATAAACTAAAACTTGCTGGAAAAATGATCTGCATGTTTTTGTATGAATAGCACTATTCAAACCCAAAATAGGTTGTATTCTCTAAGTGCCAGATCCTGCAGTGAATTGTAATACTGGATTTATGACATCAGGCCCATTTCTATGACAAGCCTTCACATTATGATTTCTGGAGAAAGATTTTTTTTTTTTTTAAATACCTACCAGTTGGTAAGGCAGCAAAGAAACCAGGCTCAGGCACTGAACGAGTGTGACTACTTGTGTGTTAAATGTTTCTTTTTAAGACTTGCTCTAAAGTATTATAGTCAATTTCCAGCTTACCTGAAAGCTAAGTGTCATGGGGAACTACAAAATATATTATAATAACGTGCTGCACAGACAACACTAACTAGAGCAGACAAATATAGGACATCTTGGATAATTCTTGTATTTTGTGTTTTGGAAGCCAACTCTTGGATTTAATAGAAAAATTGTTTTAATGGCAGTTTAATATAGTGTGGTAGTTTGCCTATTTTTCTCAAAAGCCAGTGCTACATTCAGTGATCCTGGGAATAAACAAATATAGAAATTGCCAGAGGACCTAATTTTCTATCACTGACACTTGGATTGGAATAGGAACACTTGATGGGGTGGCTTGGATTATGAGCCGAGTAGTTTGCACATCTCTAAATCAAATTACAGAAGGATTAGCTCAGTAAAATACTTTCACCTCAAACACAGCACATGGCCTCATTAGTATTTAGTAACTGATTCTACCCGGCTGGCTTAGAACGAACGTATGTGTTTGACACTGTATTTTTCTTACAAAGAAGCCTTAAATATTTAACTGTTAGGTAGAGATGTTAATTAATTTAAATTGCATAATCTTAGCTTATTAATTTTATTAATCTTTTAGAGACAGTGAGGGATTTATTACCCTGCCACGCTCTAAGGTACAGAGCGTAGCGCTTCACGCCCCATCAAGCCCCACATGGAGTTTGTTCGGTCAGCGCTGCTGACTGAGCATCCCAGTGAGCTCAGGCCGGCCGAGGAGAGCCAGCTGGCTGGAAATCAATCAGGATAAGACCGAGACAGCGATGATAGGTTACCAGAGCAAAGATTAAAGCTGTTGCTCCTACTGCAGGCGGGTGCATTTTTTAGGTCAGTGGTTCCAAAGAATCACAACATCCTCCCCTCCAGCCAATGACCGTATCACATATCCATAAGGATGAGAGCTGCTGCTTGCCTCCTCCTAAAAATAAGGCTTTCTCTCAGCTGCAAGTCATCTAGTCAGGGTTCACCTCACCGTTGTGCCTCACTTAGGTCCCAGCAAGGTACTTAAAGCAGCTTAAAGCACTCTGAAAACTGGAACAAGTACAGAAGGCAGCAGCCCCTCGCCAAGCAGAGCATCCCTCGGAGAGCACATGATGCCATTGCTGAAGGCTTTCTTTCAGCTCCTCACTTGCCTCCAGATTCGACTTGACAGCCATCTGGGCTGGACCACAGTAGCCCAGATTTCAGACTGTTTTCCCAGTGTTAAAGCACGCTGAAACCCTTAAAATCTGGTTAGAAAGGAATTAGGGTTATGGCTTGTGTTTGAGGGGCAGAATGCTTAAATGTTTGTACCTTACTCCAGCCATGATTTAGGTATTTCTGACCCTTTTCTCTCCCTCTCAGCCTCTGTCTCCCTCCCAACCTGGCCAAAGGCAGCCCGTGAAGGTGTCATTGCTCCACGTGGGTGGCTGGATGAGGCCAACAGCTCATACACCTTATGGCCCATTTGCAGGCAACAAGCTAAGCAGAACCTCAAGATAAGTGCAGAGAGAGTACAGGGAGGTGTTCATGCTTGAACCCAGATAGAATAGTTCAGTTGGAAGTGACCTACACTATTATATTTTAACTGGTTTTCCTCCAAATGTTAAAGAAATAACTTTAAAACAGGCCAAAATTCAAGCATCAGGCTAGAAGAAATAAGAGCTTATTAGTCTTTAATTCATAGTTTATGCATTTCACCTGCATTGCAGTGAGAAACCAGAGCCGGGCAGCAACGTCCTGCTCCATCCACATCACACCTCTCAGTAGAGATGGCTCCTGACAGAAGTTAACTCCATGTGTTTTGTTGCAGATAATAAGAGCTTAACCGTAGGAGTGTTGATAACCATTCTGTGCCTTATCTTTGCTGGATCAATCATGTATCTGAAACGGAAGACTTTCATGAGATGGTTGTTTACAAGTAAAAAGAGGACAATAGAGAAACTAAGGTACGATGGGTTTTGCTAATTGTACTCAAATAGATATTAGTAGAGAGTATCTGTAAATATGGGAGCTCCCGTCTCAACATTCATCACAGAACCATGTGAATATGTTAGAAAGAGCTAGCCTTCACCAAAATATTAACAGCAGTGGGGTTTTTTTCTGGTTTAGCTCGACTTTATTGATTGTCAGTAGATAGTGTTGGGTTTGGTTTGACTCTATACCTCTTTTCTTTCATGATAAAAAATTTAGAAGTGATGGAAGTATTGCCTTTATTTTCATTTGCTTGAAATAGTTTCATTCCATTGCATGGCCTTTTATCTAAACTCAGTCGAGTGAGCTGAAACTTTCATATTTGAGGTCATTACTGTTTAAATGCTAGAGTCATTAGAATAGTCTCTTGGGTGTTACAAGGCTGCATTTCCACAGATTGCAGAACCTAATTTAACAGACTACTGGTTTCCGAAAAATCAATATTTATTTTGATTCTTGCAGGAGCACTAGACAATTTTTACTTCCCTTGTTTACTATAAGGAGTCAGAAAGTCTTTGCAAAATCTCACCCTGAAAACAGGCTACTGCTTAAAAAAATAAAAAAGTTATAAAGTAGAATATTGTGTTCAGTAAATATACGTTTGCATTGCAGGTCTGTGGGTCCAGCGAGACCTTCCAGTTCATCTGAGCCTAATCATGTTCATACTACATCTCTCAGTAAAAATCTCATCATGAAGCCACAAAATATAAACACACAGAAAGTAAGTCCCTAAATAGTATTTAAAAAAAAAAGGGGGGNGATTCAAGTAATTTATTACAACACAACTATTACACAATCTTAATTTCATGTAGAGCAAACAATACGTAAAATGGGGAGAAGATGTAACCTTCAAAAAACATTTATGGCTCCCAAGTTTTAGACAGACAGAGATGTCAAGTGGAGAAAAGAGGTAGTTTAGTCTCCAGGACAGAGCCGTTGGCTTTCAGCAGAACATGACGTCTGCCTGGTGAAGGATTCCTGCGTGGGCAGGACTCTGGAAGCTGTTAATTGCTTCTCTGGTTGCAGAGGAGTTGAAGGTAGATGAAAGCAAGGGTAGAAAAGCAAGTGAGTAACATAGATTTTAATGTTTTTTATGTCAACTCTTGAAGTTTGTAACTTTTGGTTGGGGTTGTTTTTATAGAGAGATGGCCCCAGACGACCACTGCCGTATCAGATCATTGACATCAGTAACCCCGTGAAGACACACGATTTGCCACGATTAAAAACGCCGCAGCGAGTCCTACCACCCCTTCCCCAGCTCCCATGTCACCAAGCTGTGCCTGAAAGACCCTTGCCAGCTAACCCTTCACTGAGGTTCACCCAGGTAACCATTGATTTTCTTCACACTTCTCTTCTATTAAACATTTAGTATACAATGCAAGTATCCACATGTTGTGAAGAGCAATGAATCTGATCTTTCATATTGGTCTTTTTTTACATTATTTCGTTTAGAAATGTGGTGTAGATACACCAGTTTATGCCAACTGAGGCTGTGATCCTAAAATTTAGGGTCCTGAACCCTTTCTTCTCCACTCAGAAGGCACAGGAGTATAAACAAGCCCCATATTACAGGCAACCTCAGGCTCATTTGCCAGCTGCCCACAACTGGAGGGGAAACTGTATGGTTTGTTAGGAAGGTGCCAAATACAGTGATACAGTTTAGGAAGTCAACTTGCAGACGTCTTGTGCAAGAGCAAAAGGTACATCAGCTTGATGTGCTTCTCTTCTGCCAAGGGGTCTATGAATTGCATATTACTTTTTTTTTCCAGAGCACAGACCTGAATAGCAGCCTTGTAATTACCCACACTATTTCACATAGACGTAGCTTTCATTGCAATGCTTAAATAGAGCTGGCAACCTTTTTTTTTTTTTCTGTAACAAGAGACATCTCAAGGCACTATTCAGGGTAGATAAGTCGCTTGTGCAGTGGTCTATATTAAGTTGCCCCTTTTCTTGTCACTGGCTTCTCTCTTCTGGTTGTATTTGTAGCAAGACAGTGCCTAAGCAAAGGAATCAGGCACCCAGCTATTTCTGTTTAGTTGACATCATGCTATTCTGGATATAGTACAAGATTAAAATAAAGTGAATGTCATTATCACCAAGCTATCTTAAATGATTTGGATGCACCTACTGCAAATCCATCCTCGAATAGCTGTGTGGTGAGTGACTGCGCCTGAACCTACTGGGATGTCCAAGGACAGAGCACCTTCTTCCCACAGCAATCTCGTGAGCTCTCCTGGGACTCGTTCCCAATGATTTATAGGAAGATACGGCTGCGAGACACAGTCGCTGCAGTGCAGTGCTTTTGAAAGCCGTTGTAAAAATAACACCAAAAGGGATGAGACGCTGCTGAGCTGCCACGGCACCGTGCTCACGTATTATGACAGGAGAAAAAGTGTGTCTAGTTTTAATTTTGTCTGAGCCTGAGCACTGAATCACTCAGATTAGACCAACTTTTATAAGCATTTAAGCTTTTTCCTTCTTCCCTTTTCCATCTTCCTAGGCATCTCTTTTCCTTTACAGGGGACTGGGAAATACTGATTCTTTCTAACATCAATGATGGAGGACATCTGAAGTAGCATTGGCTTGTGTTGCTTTTGTCTTTAGCCCCAATGGTTTTGTGGTTTATTTTCTTGCATTCCTTAAAACATTCTGCATATTTCACAGTGGTCATAGTTAAGTTTTTAAGTCAAAGTGCTTTGGTCTTTCTTAGTCAACTGATTCCATTAACAGGAAAAAAAAAAAAAAAAAAGAAAAAAAATATTTCTTCTTATCGAGCAACTTATAAGGTCATGCTGTCTCCCACTAGCAGAAGAGAGACGGAGGAAAGGCTTTCCAAGAAAAAGTAACCTTTTCTCATTCTGATGGTGCATCTGTGTCTGCCCCAGCCTGTCATCGCACATGACAGCAGCCTGATGCACCACGACAAATCATGTTCTTACGTGCCCTCCCCTTCAAATCCCACAGAAAGTGCAAGGTAGAATACCAGGTCTCTACTACTGTCATTACCAAAGACTGACAGATCTGAAACTGCCAAAAAGCTTCTCAGTTTGGCAGATGGTTCCTCCAACAAGGAAAACATTGATGTTTTCAACTTTCAGTTGCTGCATGAAACAGAAGTAGGACAAAGAGGGGAGCAACTCAAGGCAACCTAGTGAATAAGCAAGAGTGACTTCTTTTGAAATGTCCACAACCTCAATTCAGGATTGTCAGAAATAGCTAGTTTTTATATCCTAAGCACAGAGAAAACACTGTATGGGAAGGAAATCTTTTCTTCTGAATTTAACAGTTATACTCCCTCAAAGCTTAGAAGAACTAAATAAACTTGAGAACAGTTTGGGTCTAGTTAATATAGGTATTACTTTAATGTATTGCTTCAGCACTCTCTTGGAAGTGCATCCATCAGGTCATCAAGAAGCAGCACTTTAAAAATCACTGCTGCATTCATCATCTCCTCCAGCTGCTGGGTACTGCAGCACAGCGCTGAAGAAGAGCGCCCAAAACCATTCACTCTTTCTATGGCTTCACAGCTAGGGCTTGTCTCTCCCTCAGAGTTATCTTTATACTACCATTGCTGTTTTAACGTACTTCCTCATGTGGATGTTTCTTCTGAAATAAGAAGGCCTAAAGAATTAGTTTGACTTAGGCGTCAAAGATCATATTAATGCTCAGCTGGGAGGAGATGCTCGCTGCACAGCTCTGAAGAGCTGTTCTAGATCAGCACGTGTGGATCAGCACGTTCCAGCCAACTTCCCCCCTGCCACAAGGGGGAAAAACAAAAGGAGAGGGTCACATCAGTACTCTAAGCTACTCAAAAAGTCCATCTCTCCCTGCTCCCGGGTGTTGTAGGTGGTGACTGGACATAGGGCACAGTTAATGAACACAAGGAAATAAACAAAGACCATTTTCCTCTTGTCTTCTTCATCCGTGCTTACCAGTTCTTCAGACCTTTGTTTTTCCAGGCTGACCTCTGTTTCTCCAGACTGCTGAGGCTGGATCCCTTCCTCTTCCCAGTTCAGCACCTAAGCATCCTGCTAATTGACAAGTAAATACAAATCATGCAATAACAATTAGGAGCTGATCAAGCACACAGCTGAATACTCATGTGATCAGACTAATTCATGTGATTAATCATATAAAAGTACTTGAGGGAAAAGGCCAATTCTGTGAAGGCAAACAGGGGAATAAAGGCTTTATGGTGTTCAAAGCTGCACTATTGTTTGCTGTATTTATAATGCTAATGGGGTTGCATTTGATACAACTTTTTTGTTAAAAATGCTGTCAGTCGAGGTGATGACACATGCGCTCTTCCAGGTAACAAACATTGTGACTTTTAAAAAAATTATTGTAAATTAACTTAAATTTATATTTAGTGTAGAGGTAATTCAGTTATTTCAAAAGTATCAGTTTCTTCTGTGATCTAACTTGTTACAAATTGGTATATTTTACTATAAAACATATGTATCTAGATCTCATTGTGTAAGAAATTTTCCCTGTCCATGGCAGGGGGGTTGGAACTGGATGATCTTTAAGGTCCCTTCCAACTCTAACCATTCTAGGATTCTAAATTTAATGCACAAAGTACCCTTTGGTTAAGTAGTCCTGATGGTAAGATTTCTTCCAGGGTTCTAGTTCTGTGCCATGGGAAAGATTATGTTTGGAAGAACTTCCTTACGGGTATTTAATAAAGGTCTGCCACTTTCAACAGGGCACCCCTGAGATGAAGCTACAGCGAGTATTTACGCACATCCTGTTTGCTTCATCATTTGCCAGGTCTCATCATTTCATGAATAATTGCAATTATTTTTTTTTTTCCCATAAAGACAGAACTCACAGACAAGCTTCTGTTAGCAAAATATGTTTCTCTGGTTTTATAGCATAAGAAGTTCTTCTAAATGACAGTTGAGACTAATTTTTATACAGAATGAGCTATTTGGCAACAAGCTAAAATAAGAAAAAACTTTTCACGTTGCTATTTCTTATTCACTCAAGACCTAGTACTTGTTAAATCAATAGTGAGAAAGAAAAGGAGTACTGTATACAGGTTTAAAATGTAGTCTGTGGTAAATTTGAAATGACTACATATGAGGTTTACTGAAGCTCCATTGTTTATCAAAATGCCTGCTGATAGCCAACCTGCAGTTTCTTCTTGAGAGAGCAAACCTTCGCCATGAAAAGTAAGAAAACAAAGGGATGCTCAAAACAAATAATGAAAAGTTTTCCTTTGTCACGAGCAATTTGTGCCTCTGCTAATAAGCTCTTCTTGCTTCTTTTGGGTCAGCTTTACTAAGGATAGTTATTGCATACAAATAGTAAAGAATTGCAAAGGACCAGCATGACTCTGCAGTTCAAATCGTAGCAGGATCTGGAGTTTCTGGATACATCGCAGAGTTTTTGTACGCCCTGAGCAAGTCACTAAATCTTTCCCAGTTCCTCATAATGAAGACCACAAACAGCTACATTACCATGTTTGCAATGTTTTGAGGACCACACAGAAGAGACATTAGCTCATGCCTGACAGCAGATGACTTCTGTTCTTTATTAATGAATCATTTAATTCCACAGAATGAAAGCACAGCAGCATCTCAAAAGATATTTCCACAGATGCTACCAATTCTAACTAGACTTGAGCAGTTTGTGGCTGTAGTCATCTGAATTCGTATTTTAAAATGTTTTCTAGTATTTCCATATTTTTATATAACTCTTTTTAAATTTTTATTGAGTCAGTCTATGTTTTCTTAATCACCAGCTCCAGTACAGATGCAGCCAGTATTTCTAGAGCAGAGAATCAAAAGAAACATAATTGTCAGAATATAATATTAAAACAGTGGTTTTTAATTAACAGGGGCTTACATTTAAAATAAGTTATATCCATCTTATTCATTTAAATTTATCTGGCCACAACTACACTGAGCTCATCTTCAATTTAACTCAATTGCTGCTGTGTTAAATATGCTATGCGAGTGCCAAAGACAAAGATGTTTTATTTTCTAAGATGTTTATGTTTTATCATAGGAAACCCACAAGCCAAACCCTCCTCGGAAGCCTCTTCCAGCAGACCCTCTGACCAAAGGGCGCTATAACAGCAGGGGGACAGCAGTGCCTGGACACAAAAAAGCTCTGCCTCACGTCACTCCCATCAGGTTAGTTTTCCTCATTAAAATGCCTTCTTTATTAGCATTTTGTTCAATTATAGGTCATAAATGTCATGAGTAACTATGCTCTGTTGTAACTATTGCTGAGAGCTACGTAACAACCATTTCCTAGTGGTTTATAGAAAAACACAGTGTCAGATTGATTCACTGGGCACAATTACACCACACAGATATGACCATTTGGGCTGTAAGTGTCTGACTGTATGTTTACAAAAACTGCCCAATAAATACAATTCCTCTCAAAACAAGAAGTTCATAAGCACCGATTTCAAGAGAAACAAAGCTCTCAGAGAAAAAAACAAAAAAAAAGGACTTTGAGACCACCCGCAGGATTAGGCTGAGACCTGAATGCTGTTAAGATCAACCCCCAATAAAAGCAATTTTTCATTCATGCATTTCACCATAGAACATCTCTTTATATTATCTAAACATAATACTCCAGACATTCAGAAAGCACACCCATTGCACACTTCCAAAAGAGGAGGTTGAAAAAACCTAACCTGGAAGTGCAATAACTACACCCAATATTAATGTGCACACTCACATGATATTTTCTTACCTAATGTTCTTCAGTTTCCTACAAATAAAACACGAGCTCCAAGGAAGATAAAAGTAGTGCTTTAAGCCACAGGGATTTCACTTAGCATTGCTCAGAAAAATTAAAAAACAGAATCAAGTTAATTTCCTAACACTTGCATTCAAAAGATTGCAAGAGCAAATTTTGGGCAAGCTCCTGGCTGTCCATTCTAGTAAGACATTCTGAAAGCACTCATATCTCAGGCTGACTACTACAACCTTTTGAAACCAATTGCTGCTGCTTTGCAACTTTTAAGTAGCATTTTTTTGAACAGGTGCAAAATTGATGAGCACTCAAAGAAATAGACTTTAAAGAGCAACACCTGAACCGTTGAGCTATCCTGTCCCAGTGGCCAGGCAGCAATTAAAACACAAGCTGAAAAAGAGGAGTCACCTGGTACCATTAACTCTTCTTAATGGGACTTGTTTATATGGTTAATCTAGCATCACAGAATGGTTCGGGTTGGAAGGGACCTTAAAAGACCATCTAGATGTAACCCCCTGCCAAGGGCAGAGACGCCTCCCACTAGAGCAGGTTGCTCAGATCTCCTCCTGTGGGTGATGGAGTCTCTCAATCGCAGCATCCTCCCACCACAAGAGTCCCATCCTACGTGCCTGAAGTCAACTTTGATAACTCTAAGAGGTTTTTACCATTCATCTTCATGCCTCAAGCATGATGTGGGAACTGACAGAAGTTTACTTTTTCTTAATCTTTGTTTTCTTCCCAACAGACCTGCTCCTAAGCATCCACCGCAGGTACCCAGGTCCAGCAGCGCTGCTGATGTGAAATGATGAGAAAATCAGACATCGTTATTTTAAAAAAGTGAAGACAGAAGTTTGCACTATCTTTAAACTCTAGCTGGAGTTCATTTTTATGACAATACTTAGAATTTTTAATGTTTAAAACAGCATTATTTTTAAGAATTCTGAGCTACTGCCTTTGGTGCTGTGCTGTGCTATGGTGCTCTGTATACTTGCTCAGGTACTTGTAAATTATTAATTTATGTTGAATATTTATTACAGTGCAGTGCACTGTAGTAGATATTTTTACCATAGCTGAGTTTTCCTAAAAAAGGAAGCCTGTTTTGTAATATTTCATTGAACTTGAATAATTCTGCTCTGTTGGTCCTGTGTAGAGTTTTTAGTTTTGAGCTATTCTTTAAGGAGTGCTGATACTCATGGAAAAATCAACTGTTTAAGCAACTCAATCTCAATGGTTCATAACAAACTTTTGAATAAGTATGTCAGGGTTAAGAAAAAAGTCTCTTTCTGGAACATGGTGAAAATGCCCGATACCTGCACAGAGGTGTGTAACACACGTATTTATCAAAGTATCACTCAGTGTTGGCAGTTGTACTGTAATTTCAGCTTTCATGTTACTGTGTGAAACCATGGGGAAGTCTGTGCTGAAAGAGGACGCATTCATTTTGGACAAGTTCTCTTACTGAAGAAGTACTGTATATCACGAAACTGTATTTTTTTTTTAAACCTCATTTTTCCTCAAACACGGTTAATACGTTAGGCTGTATTAATGCAGATATCAGGCCGTCCAGTGTCATTACCTTTTCGATGCTTTGGTAATTAAATTCCACCTGTACTGTGTCAGGCAGGACCATCTCACTATGTTGCGTAGCTCTCCTGTTCAGACTGACAACACGTCACACCTAAGGGGTTGGGGGAAGCCACAAAGCATTACAAACAAGCACATTTTAAGAATCAACTAGTATACTTATTTCTTTTGCCTCATCGCTCTGCTTATCAACTGTATTTTGCATATTTACTACTGTTTTGTATTTAACTTCTAAAATATTGTTCTGGGTTTCTTAATTTTCCAATTGAGATGTGTATTTTAATACATAGACTTTGGTTATCCTGAGACGTGGCAAAAAAAATACATCTCTTTATTATGTAGTAGCATTACATCTGATCTCTTCTGTACCTTGGCAGTAGCACTGCTGAATACAGTCCTTTCAACTACGCCGTAATAAAGACAGTTTTCAAATATCAGTTGAAACAGGAAAAGGAACCATAACCTGTAGGTTTGTTTCCTCACTGCTTGTACTTTTTGTTTCTTTAAGCAAAAATAAAAGCATTGATAGAAACTTGGATCTCACGTCAGTAAGTGTAAGTCTATTTAATTTACCTGGTTATTGCCGAGTCCACTCCATCACACTCCGTGTCTCTGACCTGATGTTCAGCAGCGTGCTGGGCCCAGTATCAACCCCCAAGGGACGCCATTCATCACTGGCTTCCACTTGGACATTAAGCCATTGGATGCAGCCATCCAGCCAGTTCCTGATCCACCGAGTGGTCCATCCATGAAACGGGTGTCTAAGAAAGTCCACCAAGACACTTCTCACGGCTGAGGTGCCAGCTGAGAGCCTGGAGGCAAAAGGACATCATTAATGTAATACCTTTCACTATCTCTAACAATTCATCCAGAGAGAGAGAAAGAGCTAAAAAACAATGTGTTAGAACAAGCTGTGGATTAAGCAGATTACTAAGCAGAAAAGTATATGCCAAATTTATTAACTTTTAACACTTTTCTAAAACAAGAAGCTGAACATATGGATGCAGGGTAGCCAGACGTGGGATGCAGTTTTACAGCTTAGAGTGCATGATTAGATGGCCACATTATCTAACAGAGTTACCACCTTACGTTAGACGTGCCTGAACCTAGAGATTTCTAGGCCTTTGGGGAAAAAAAAAAATCATAATTCCTTATCTAAAACAAGGGCAAGGAAACCCAAACATCCTGTAAAAAATGACTACCAGTACCTGAAACCAACCCAAGGCAGTCATGGCAAACTACAGGCTGATTTATTTTTTTTCCATAGTAAAACTGAGGAGTAGGTGCAATCTATAACAACAGTCATATAATCTGGAAGCCTTCCAATAGGCAGATATGCAAATATATTTCTACGTATTCAGATGCTAAATAACTACAGGCAAGAGAAAGAGCTGTAGCTTTTATGGGAGGAATCAAAACAAAACATTTTGTTCCCCAGGATGTGAGTCTTGGCCGACTGTGTGATGTTTTCATACCAAATTAGCCTCCTTATGATTGGACATGCAGAAGTCATGTAAAAATCCCGGTGTGAAAACCAGATGAATGGTTTTACATTCTTAGAGGACAGTGGCCGCAATCAAATCCCCATGGGACACAGCAGGATGTGAAATTTAACATTTGCTACTCTGCGGTAGCTGCTGGGGGTATGGACCTGTATTATCTGAATCACAGAATCACCTAGGTTGAAAGGGACCTTTTAAGATCATCTGGTCCAACCAATGGGGGGAAAAAAAAAAACAAAACAAAACAAAGCAAAANACTTCTCTCTTGAATACCTCCAGGGTTGGTGCCTCAACCACCTCCCTGCCTGGGCAGCCCATTCCAATACCTGACAACCCTTTCAGGAAAGAAATATTTCCTAATATCTAGCCTGAGCTTCTGCTGACAAAGAAGTGCTGTCAGCACTGGCTTTGAGTCCTGTCATAATACATCCGTCTATCTCTGTGCCCAGCAAACTTTAACTTTTAAATCATCCTTGACAATTAAGAGACATCTCCCTTTAAATCCTTGGTTTTTTCATAGCGTTCAATTTACCTTGAACAGACCGTGCTGGTGTCTAGAGCTTCTCTCTCTCTCTCTCTCCTTCTTCCACACACGTGTTTCAGCCTCAACAGGAGACACTGGCACAGACGAGTCCCCTCTCCAGAGCTGGGGCAAGGACACGCCGCGCTCTCCCCGAAGCCCTGCCCGACAACGCTGCCCCTACGCTGAGCAGCAGAACAGCAAGTACAAAATACCAGCAAAGAAAATAAACAGATACACAGTAAACAAAAAGAAAACTGCTTATTTACCCTCTTTCTCCCTATCAAATCTCTCAGTTTTAGTATTCCTAGGTGTTTTTTTTTTAAGAGCTATCAATTACCAGAGTAGCAAGATTATTTTTTTTTTTTTTTGAGTATTTGGAGAGCTTTTCTGAAAGACTAAGAAAGGGAACAAATACAGAGCTTTTTTTCTTAGCTTCAATTTTGATTTCTTCTGACCATTTGAGTATACAATACTAATTCTCTTGTATTAACTTCCAATCAAATAACAGTATTTTTTAAATTAACTATAAATTACTGTGTGGCAATTAACAAATTCGCTCTTTAACTTAGAAGCATTCTCCAACACACACTTTTCTAAACTCAGTGAGGCTAAAACTCATTCTGCACACACAGACCATCTAACTCTGCCACACCTCACCAGCAGCCCAAGATGCCCCACACATTACAAGCACCTGCCCTTTTCACATAAGCCTTTTAAGAGAGAAGCATCAAAAACCTAGAGCATGTTGTGCTCAAGTTTTGAACCCTTGGAATTCAGGTCATTCAGGAATCAAATACCCAACTTCAGCATCACAACAAAGGTTTGTTTCTTTTCCTTTACCTTCCTTTTTGTCGTTTTCCTCCTCCTTTTTGAAGCAACAGGCAGGTATCCTGTGTCTGTACAAATGAACAATAAATGTCTAACCCTTCACTACGTGTCTAATTTTTAAAAAATATCTAAATTTATCTCTCTTAGATTTCCTATGAATCCACAACTTTCTTGTGCATCAGCACAGGAATAATTTTATATATTTTTAAACACAGCATTACAAAGTGTTTCCTAGGACTGTAAATAATCAAGCTAAGAGAAGGAATAGAAATATTTTAAAAACACTTTAAGGCAGGCTATCTGAAAATACAAGCACATCCTTTATTTGTAAAGGTGCTATTGTTAAAAAAAATGACTAGGAGTGATGAGTAATCAACTGTTTAATGTCATCACAGACTGTTTGTATGAACGCAGATAGACAGGGTATGAGTTTTATCAACCCCTCATTTACAAATCCTTCAGTTAAACTCCTGTTTGCTAAACTTTTACCAACACAATGGGGTTTAACTTACGTGGGCATTTCTAGTAGATCCTTCCACTTCAAGGTGCTTCAAGCAAATGCAATCTGGTAATTCCACAGCTAAACTATCTGCTCCTCTCTCTCAATAAATACATTCATAAGTACATTTGGTGTTTTGCCTATGTAATCACCCAAATGGCTAAGAAAATACCAGAGTCTCCTCAACATAAAATACAAAATGCTATGAGAAAAGGGTACGTATGTTCTCACTGTGTCAGGTATACATATTAAAAAAAAAAATAAAAATACTATGCCAAAGATTGCCTTTTTCTTGTGTGAACCTTTCACTGGCATCTCACTGGTGTTTATATATGTGTAGATATTCCCAGGATATTTTCCTTCCATTAAAGAGAACTATGAGCCAGAATTACCTTGGGGCAAGTACACCAGACAGGTCACTGTTCATGATTTTGAGTAAGTGGCGCTGAACGGCCTGGCATGAGCTGCGTGTCAGCTGTGCGTGAGCGCGCCGGGGATTTTAAATAGCATCCAGCTCTCTGCCCTGCAGGGTTTGGCAAATTTGCACAAGTGGGAGAATCATTACCTGCAGACCCTTTCCATTGCAGAAAATGTAAGCAATGTGTACATACCACTATTTTTATTTTACATTATTTATGCATGAATGAACCTGTGGAGAAAAAATAAATACCTGGTTATGCTATATATTAAATAGTGCTTTACTTGGAGGCAAGGACTGCGGTTTTTTTAAAGAATGCCATTGAATTTTGCATTTTTCCACGCTTTACTTTGAAATCCTGATGCTTCTTGGTATGAGGACATCTATGGCTACTTTTTAAGCCCGGAAAACACAAACCCCATACCTTATGGCATGCCTGACTCGGCCTGACCAACCCTTTTTGGTCATAAGCAGCAGCGTCGCAGCTGCTCGCTGCCAGCCCAGGGACCCCAGAATCCAGCATCTTGGTTCCATCGCAGCCAGAATGGCTTTCCTGACTCCCTCCTGATCGCTGTCACCCAGTCCAAGCCTCTGTGCCCGCCCTTCCCAGTTCCCATGCAGCAGGTTTCCCATCTCACTCCTCCTCCTGAAGGAGAGAGAGTGCTAGAAATATTTTCTGATTGTAAAATTGCCTAATAAAAGAATTTTAAAAACTCCAATGAGAGCATATCCTAGAAATATGGTTCTTTTTCATTTTTCTAAAGCAAAGAGTAGAGCAATACCACAAGGGAGATACTAGTCTATTCCCCAGTAATGTGAAATGTTTCTGCAACAATTTTAGAAGCTCTCTTCTTGTAAAGTGCTGAAGTAACTTATGGAATTATTTTTTAGTTGTATTTTAATTTCCACTTTCAATTTTCAGCAGCAATTTTCTATGATGGTATTTGTTATTCTGGCAACTTGTCCACATCATGGCTTAGAACAAGGATGCACCGAGGACCGGTAGGATAAGCGCCTTTGGGAAAAAACATAGAAAACAAGGAGTAAAGACAAAGCCACGTGGCATTTTTCAGTATAACAGAATTTTAAAAAAATATTGATTAGACTTTATCACAGTTATTTATTCTTCTTGGAGCAAACTTTGTATTTTGACATAGAGTTACCTTTAAGTTTGTACAGCAAGAACCTGAGAGCGCTACAACATTCCATTTTACAAGCCGAGAAGAATTACAATGCAACAAAAATAATGTTTTAAATACCAGTCTGTGCGTATTTCATGCTGTAACGTGCAGACACTCATCAAACACTGGCTGTGGTTAAGGTGAGCTAACATGTAATTTCTACACCCTGTTCTTAAAGTTCACAGTGTCCTGTTACCTTCTACGCAGTCCTCCCGCTGTCACAATGGACCGCGAGGTGTTCCTCACCAGGCTACAGGAATTAATCACCATTTCTCTCTTTCTGAGCAATTGACATGGCCTCCTGCTACCCAAGCCTTGATATCAAAATAGAATTTCCTCTAAATTTTTGTTCCATGACTCTTTCAGAGCGGATTACATACAATAGTGCAATAATTTAAAATAAATGAAAGCATTATTTAATACTGGGTTAAGTCAAATGCAAAAATAAAGGTTTTACATCTTTAAAGGGAAGTGTAACTTTTTCTGAATAGAACTGCACAGTGGCAACTCATTTTTACCTTCTCACCCATGCCACTGTCACACAGGTGTGAAAAGACCTCAGGTCATTTATGTCAGATTATTTTAATATTAAAGGCACAAATTTCTTTTCAATTCTGAAAGCCGAAAGCTAAAGTATATAATTTTTTTTTAAACAAAGCTACATCAGGTTAGTTGAAGCTTAATGCGCTTTCCTGAAAGAATATTAGGTGCCCTGACACCTTGAACGTATTCTTCACTTCTAGAGCTGAAGCTACACAAACATTGTGCTCATGGTTTGAGGGAAAGAAGCATCTCCTTGGAAAATTTAAAGATTAGTATTAACAAGATTGGGTAAGAAATGCTCATTTTCTGTTTACTAAAGGGACAATCATGAAAGTGAAAAAGCACTTGAGGAGGAGCGGGAAGCAGTAGAGAAGGAAAAAAAAAATATATAATTCAGCATTTAAAATCCAGCAGCTTAAAGACAGTTTGTGATATGCTCAGGGGAATGCCAAAAAGTATGTTTGTTTATTTGAATTTCTTGCTCTACATCTAACTCTGTATGCGAGGGGGTTTTGGTTTTGTCATAAGGAAACAGCGACTGTAAATCCCATAGAAAGACTTAAATACAGGAGAACATGCCGAGGAGGAAGCCGAGCTCCACAATTTAATGAGTGCCAAGGACCCAGAAAACTAAATACTTGAGGTAAAACAGGCAAGTCATAGCATTTAACCGAGGTCCAGTATTCATATTTCCACTTTCTTGGTGGAAAAATACCAAAGTTATCTGAGTCACCCATCTCTGAGCTGGAAAATAAGGAAATAGCAATTTTTCTCTTAGTTTTCTCTTCTTGTCTGTTAATAAATTGACCAAGCTCCAAACAAACAAAAACCATAAAAAATGGGGAAGGAAATACATTTAAAAGAATAAACCCAGAACCAGAAAATCAATATACAGAAATTATTCATATCTGCCTTGTGAAAACTTCCAGTCTTCCAGGAGCCCTTTACAACACTGAAAGACCAAACCAATAGCATATTCTTTTTATCAATAAAAAAGAGAGGGAGCGAGCTGTGTTTACTTTAGCTATCTCATTTTTCACAGCAGTTTTTCCTTCATTTTCCAGCAGCAACAGAACAAGCTCTCTATTATCATGGACTGTGACACCTGTAAGTTTGATGAAGAGCACTTTAGAGGAGTTATGGTACGTTACCTGCCATGTGCCCAAATGCTTTCAAAGTGCCCAGCCCCAGATGTGACTGCGGACTTGAAAGAGAACCATAATAACCAATACTTTGCAGAATCATCAACATGAGAAATATGATCCTAAAAAGTCCTGGAGGAAATAATCCCAACTGTTGCAGCTGCAGATCTGGGAACTTTCTCCCAGGGTCCAAGAAGGAGCAGATATTGAAACAATAATCCTAAATTCTCTTTGAAAGGTATAGAAACATAGAATCATAGTATAGTTTAGTTTGGAAGGGACCTTAAAGATCTTGGCGTTCCAGCCCCCCTGCCCTGGGCAAGGACACCTCCCACCAGACCAGGTTGCTCAAAGCCCCCCCACCACCTTCAGGGCAAAAAATTTCTTCCCAATATCTCATCTCCCCTCTTTCAGTTTAAAACTGTTCCCCCTCATTCTATGTCTCCTCTCCCTGATCAAGAGTCCCTCCCCAGCTTTCCTGGAGCCCCTTTAGGGACTAAGGTCTCTGAGATCTCCCTGGAGCCTTCTCTTCTCTTCTCTCCCAACTCCCTCAGCCTGTCCTCGCAGCAGGATCCAGCCCATGGATCAACCCCCTGGGCTTCCTCTGGACCTGTTCCAACAGGTCCTTGCCCTTCTTGTGCTGAAGACTCCAAAGCTGGACACCAGAGCAGAGCAGAGGGGCAGAATCTCCCCCCCTTACCCTGCTGGCCATGCTGCTGGGGATGCAGCCCAGGATGGGGGGGGAGGCTTTCTGGGCTGTGAGCACGTTGCCAGCTGATGATGAACTTCTCATCCACCAGCACCCCCGAGTCCTTCTCCTCGGGGCTGCTCTCATCAGGTGTAATCAATATTCTATACCAATTTAATCCTGGGCTGCTGGTGATGGGCATTAAAGCGTGGACTAAGGTTTTAAGAAAGCATAAAGTACCAAAGCAGTGTAATACCCTTGTTGTCACTTACAGCCCACACAAGGATGCAACACAGAGTCATTAGATCGGGACAGAAAACATTAATTTTATTTTGGCAGTAAGTAAAGCCTAGTAACTTGGAAACTGCATCAAACAGATGGTCTGAAGGAATTTTTAGGTAATGTTCAAGTCATCTGCATGAGACTTCCATATTTATATAATAACATAGGTCAGGAACAGCTGCAAAAATTAATCAAACTTCTTGCTTATTACTAGCATAAATTTGAAGTACATTAGGAAAGTGTCTAAAATTCATTCAAGGAATAGATTCAGTGTTTACAATTCTTTTCCCTAAAATTATATTTTGTATAAATTTTAGACCATTCCTTCCTTTGCAATTATTTTCAACATTACTTTAAATTACTAACCTACAGAAAAATAACAGCTCTGAAGACAGAAAAATCCTCCAGATTCACTAGAGCAGAGAGATTACATAAAATTCCAATATTCTCAAGCATCTGGTAAAACATAACAAGCTACACAACAGTAGCTTAAATGTGATTTGTTTGATTTTAGCCTTCTGAAGCTTGCAATTCCCCTCTCAGGCATGGGTAGACCTGTGCCTTAGCAGCCCTGCAATAAGCACATCCACACTCACATTTTGCTATTCAGTTCTCTTTAAGAAAGTCTGTACAATCTTGGCCCTTCCACACCCAGCAGCTCTCTTCTTCATAGACTCCCCCTTTACCGTTTTGGGGTCTTTTTCTATCATTCATTCCTTCTTTTTGTATCCTCATTGTGCTCTGTTGTCTTTTGACAGACTTAACACCTCCCTTAGCCAATTCTATCTAAATCCTCTAGATGAATGAGCTTCTAAAGGAGCAGGAGAGGGACTCTTGGTCAGGAAGTGTAGTGATAGGACAAGGGGTAATGGTTTTAAACTGGAAGAGGGGAAATTTAGATTGGATATTAGGAAAAAATTCTTTACTGTGAGGGTGGTGAGGCTCTGGAACAGGCTGCCCAGGGAGGTTGTAGATGTCCCATCCCTGGAAGTATTTAAGGCCAGGCTGGATGGGGCTTGGAGCAACCTGGTCTAGTGGGAGGTGTCCCTGCCCAGGGCAGGGGGGTTGGAACACGATGATCTTCAAGGTCCTTTCCAACTAACCATTCTATGATTCTATGATTCTATGTGGATTCGAGTCATTCCCAGGGCACTGCTGTGCCTGGCTCACATGGGCACGCTCGGTATTTCTGTAAGTGAGGGGAGCCCCAGGTCCCCAGAAGCACCCTGTGGGTGCAGCTCGTTTGCTAGGCCAGCCCAGAGTATAAAGCCAAATTCCAGATTTACTACTTGAGTAATTCCTAGTGTCAGCTTACAACTCCAGAGCACAGCAGTGCAAATTCTGCTGGGGCACATTTCTCTTGCCAGGCCTTTTTTTTTTTTTTCTCTCAGCCATTCAAACCAATCCCAAACCTAAGGGTGATTATAAAGGAAGATTTTGCATATGCCTCTCCAAGGAATCTTTTTATCCCCTTCTTTGTCTCTAGTTTCTGCCATGAAGATTTGCAAACTCAGACGCATTCTAATAACATCCAGGACCAATATCATAAATAACAGGAAAGAGAGTTAAATGGATTGATTGGAATAGACGAATTCCACTTTCAGTATGCTCACATTTCTCATTGCTCTTTTTCTACAACTTTGGCTTTCCTAGACTATTGAAACACCCTGAGACCTTGCTTCTTCATTCTGTGAACCTGCACCTGACCACCACCTCGGCACTGACTGTTTACATTTCCCCCGTTTGGAACATACTAAAGTTTCTGAAAACTGTAACCGAAGCATTTTTTCCAATGAGAGGTCTGGCGGCTGCTGGAACTTTAACTTAACCTTACTCAATTCTTATTTCACCACTTCAGCCAGTGATTACTCTTTCCTCTGTCCAAAAAACTGTATTATTCCAAAGCCAGTACTTTTCCCAGCATCAATTTCTAATCACAGATTCTTTAAACTGGTTTGTTTGGGTTTTTTTTTTCTTTTGGTGTGGATAAGATCTCCTTGAGGGCGCAGTTAGTGCTAGCAGAAACTCATCCAAGTAAACATATTCACCATCCGACTCCTTTAGAATGGGAACAGCTACAGGTCCCCCACACCATAAGGACCAACCTTTCTATAAAAATCTGTGAAGCAGCCAGAGTGAAAATCAAAAGCCATAAAAACCTCTGTCCTGGGTGACAGTACAATCACTGAAATTTTGGAATACTTAAAATACAGACATGAAATTGGTTCAGCACTTCCATTAATGGTGAACAAAGATCGTCTCATCAGACACCAACCAACTTCAATGCCTTTCTTACAGAGGGTGCCTATTCCAAATACTGAGGATGCAAAAATGCAACAAGAAAAACATTATGGCTGCAAGAAAGTTCCAGAGGATGTATTGAATTTGGTAGATTTCCAAATGACATCGATCTCCAGTAGCAACCTGAAGACAACCACAGTACAACAAGAAAATGGGCAAAAGCTGAAGGGTTCTTGGAGAGGCGCTATCCTGCACCTTGCCCTTCCTCTTCAAACTCTCTGATATTTTGAGGAGCAAACAACATTACTACCCTTTATTCTCTGGAAACAGCATGAAAAAAGTCAAGACAAATGCCTCTCAGCAGTTACTGCTAAACAGAAAATTCTCCAAACTTCACCTCTCAAGACATGTTCACCCAGAGCAGAACATGCCCAGGGGCAACACCTCCCAGAGAACTGCGGTTCCCAGTGAAGAACTTCTCCTTCCTGTTCCTTTAAAAGCATTGAACCATAGGCATGGATAGCATGCTGCACTGCACAGCATTACACAAAAATTAAGTAATAAGAACGATATAATTATAAGCAACTTAGCCACAAATTATACTAGAATAGCAAATATCCAGCAGCATTAAAGCCATTAAACCCAAACCTCTGGTAATCTATGGATGGCTGTCGCAGTATTAGCGGGTAAACAATGAGGGTGCTCTGCTCCGTCCTGCTCTCCAGAGCTGGGCCATTGCTCCAAATCCCCATTTCATTGTCCTACTCTCCTCCAAAGAGAGCCAAGCAGCATTTTTCCCCCAACTCAGGCTGCTGGCAGAAGCGTGTAACAGGTTTAGGTTACTGGTAGGAGCAGAGTGACAATCTCAGCACAACTCACAGATCCCAAACAAGACGACTCTGGGAAGAAAGGAGATTAATAAGAGGAGAAAAAAACCCCAGCCTCACCCTCAGTTCTATAAAAGAGTATACACAGTATACAAGTTTTGATGGATACATATACCTTTATAACGTACCCATATTATCCTGACCATCTTTGAGAAAACCATTATCCAACACAGACCCAGTCTTCTCTTGTCCCTTGCTCTGTCTGCGCTCCTGCAGATGCCTCTATCAATCTGATTATTTTTTTTCTTAGTCTAAGCTTGTTTTACAGGTCATCAATTTTAATTTCTAAATGCTTTGGGTTTCCCACTATTCTCAATTAGAAGAACATTATATCCATCAATCCTTATCTCTGAATCTTCAGCTTTTCATTTAGCCTCCCAGCAGTCTTGATCAGAGCTTTTCAACACCTTATCAACTGCAACCACGTTGAGTAATTATACCACCCATTTGTTAATATTTACTGAGCCATTACTAAATATGATCAATTTTGTTTGCTAATGCACATTTGTGTCTCCCTACAATGTGAAACCAAAGCCAGGCAATCCTGTCTATCTCCTGTTTCATGGAAGCCTGCAAATAAAACACAATATCATACTTCTATTAAAACTAAAAGTGTACAATTATAAGCAAGAAATGCTCCCTATTATACCTCAACCGCTAATGAGAAAATTTCCCTTACTCACTGCTCCCTATCAAGGAACTTTTATTTTCCCATTAATTAAATATAGCTGAAGAGGGGAGATCTAATTATGAAGCTGCTACAATGAAAGCATCCCTGTCCTAAAGTCTTAGAGGTTATTCTATGTAGTGATATCATATTAGCAGGGGTTTATCCACTCCCTCATTTTTCAGTCATTCTCACAGTTCTTCACTCTTCTGAACCCACACCATTGTCATCATCCTTTCAGGCAAATAAGTTTCCATTCAGCAGCAACACCCTTTCGCCCAAAGGATTCAGAAATGTATCAGTGCGGGAATAACGTGGGCATAAAAGATTAACCTCTTCACAGAAAGATTAACCTCTTCACATTTGGGACAATGCTGTCTTCTCCGCAAAAAGTATAGATAAAATACCTACATGACATCAACCATCTACCATCTGTTCAATAACACGACAATGTCCTCCACCTGCAGCCCAATGCAAAGTTCTACGGCCTCCCCTATAAGCATCTCATGATCTCGGGTACTTAACCATACCCAGGTGACCAGCAACAGTAGCTCACATCAGGCTGTAAAATTAAAAATACAGAAGAAAAGGAAATTAATCTGCTGCAAAACCAGGAAACCACTGTTCAAAAAAGTTTGTCTGATCGTTACCAGGTAAATTTTGGATAAATAAGAGTAAAAAGGTACCAATGGTAGCTTAAACCTAACATGTGAGGCAGCTCAAAGTACCTGACATCATAAAGACAAGGAATAACACACCATAAATATATTTTTAAAGCTTGATGAACTCCTAAGAGCTTTCTGAAACCTCTTCAAGGGTTGCCTCACTTCAGAGGAGGGTGAGAGGACAGACGAGCAGAAACAAGTGCTGAGAAATCCATATTTGAATCTCAACTTGTTACTGCCTTAACCAGCCATCAGTTCAGAAAGGGGATGTTGTTATATCCATGTTTTATATCAAATGTCTTCCTCTTTCCTACTGAATTCTCAATTCCCACTCTGGTGCAAGGCTGTGACCTTTATATTTGCAGATATCAGCTGGGAAACACTGAAACCCAGGGGACCTGGACTTACGCCTCTGTTCCAAGAGAGACAACCTGTGGCTCTGAAAAGACGTTCTTTTCCCTCGTGTAAATTCTTAAAAGACCCTTTTCATACTTAAAAGGCAAAAGTATTTAAGATGCTTAAGAGGTTTGTTACTGCATTTCTATACCACCTATTGCTGGAGGTCAGGGGCACTGACCTCTAAAATCAAATCAGCAGATCGGTCCCCGATAGTTCTTCACGTGCTTCAGTAGAGGTGAGTGTGTGTGCCTGGAACAGCTTTCATCAGCTGTTCAGTGTCTCCAGCAGCTCTCTGGTCGAGCATTTTCTCCAGCACAAATGCTAAGATCTTAAACTCTGCAACCTTTTCTTCAGTGAATGTCTCAAACTGCCTTAATCATAGGATCATAGAAACTGTCAGGGACCTCAGGAGGGCTCTAGCCCCACTCCTGTTCAAAGCAGGGTCAGCTCTGAGGTCAGACCAGGTTCCTCAGGGATTTATCTGGTTCAGTCTTGAAAACATCTAGGGATGAAGATGGGGCACAAGCTCTTTGGACTACCTGTTCCAGAGAACTCTGGGCAGAGTCCGCACAGCGAGGAGATTTTTCTCACATCCAGCCAGGAAACTTTCTTCCTTGAGTTCGTGTCTGTTGTCATGTTATCGGTGGACTTTCAGCATCTACAGGATTAGACTGAAGGTGTCAGTGAAATGTAAAAGATGAGACTAACAAGGGTTTGTCTTGCATTTTCATCCTCCTTTCTCTCTTTTTATTGAAGAGCGTGCTTCAGACATTCTCATCATTAACTGTACCAGCCACACCACTGCTTCTTAGATGATCCACTTCTTCCTTGAGTTTAAAATTATTCTGGTCCTCAAAATCTTAACTGTAATAGGAAATGAAAATAGATACAATGATTTTTGATCAGAGTCATGGAAATAAAAATACGGTTACAGAACAGTATAATGTTGTAGCACTCCAGTTAAATAACTGTCTCATCAGTGATTAATCTTTACTTATTTTCTTAAATTATGAAAATATCAGATGATTGGGTTGATTTTCAGCTGACATCCTCTGCTACTATGATGCTTTTCCTGTCCCTCAGTGGTTCCCCATCTTATGTGATATTATATCTTTATATATAGTAGATACATATACATATATACATAACTTAAAATTTAAGAATGCAGGACTTAAAGAGATCTTCCAGGCCATCAAGTTCAACCTCCTGCTGTTACAAGTAAACACAGTACTTTATGTCTTTCAAAAATTTAGCACGGACAGTCCTCAGAGTAAGGAGATTTTTTTTCCCCTGCTAGCTGGACAGCTATTTCAAAAATCTCACTGCGCTGATGTAGAAAATAATCTTTTTTTTTTTTGAGATAGATGCCTTTTCCCCTTTGGTGTATTACAGTCAGACCCAAATCTGATTGGTGCTTAATTATCTGCATTTATTTCTCAGAGATTACAATTAACAAGACTGTAGGACTCTCAACTAAGGAGTCTTCAATGCAGTGCCAAAGAACATTTCTGTGCCAATCATGTCAAAACCAAACCAAGTTCCAGTCACCAATAGTTGAAGTTTTCTGTTTAGTTCTTTAGTTTCTAAATGAAAAATCATTTATATTTATGCTTTTCCAAGTACCAGGATGTGTTTATCCCACTAGTAAGCGGACAAACTGTTATGGAAATAGCTACACTGTGGGTAAATTCACATTAAAAAGCTTGTTGTTCTGCATATATCAACGTATAACGTCATTTCAAAGATGATATTATACTGGCCTACCCCATCACCAATCTAATAATTCTGCACCATAACAATACATTTACTAAATATGTGATAAAAATGTAAGTAAAGCAAATTAACCCAAGAATGCAAGTGTGATCACTGCCCATCATCCTCACACTGTCAACCCTAGAGTCAGAGTCCAGCTGACGCTGCAGAAAATGGATTTTTGGGAAGGATTGCACATGGGGCCCGTGAGACGGTGCTGAAAGCCTGTCATGTACCCCGCTCAAACAAGCTGGCCAAGTGAGCAAAGGCAATTCCCACTGCAGACATTTAGCCTAAAAACATTATCTCAGCAAGTAAAAGCAACTGTCCTGTTTTACAATACCCTGTATGCTTTGAAGATAGACTTGCACTGTGATTTTAGCCAGAAACCCTTAAATACACCCTTACACTCAGAAACATCGCAAACCTGGGCTCCCTTGTTAGGAACATGCGTTTTGACAGGGATGAAAACAGGCAAACCACAATCTTTTTTCCAAGCAAAGACAGTAAATCATAACATTCACTTGTTCAATGAATGCCAAAGAAAGATTACAAACTTTGGTTCAATGTGTGTATGAAACCACACACGAGCCAGTGAACCTACCAGTTCTTCAACCGCTTTAAGCAGTCGAAGAATGATGGGCAGGTTGTGAAAGAAACCAAGCAACTGCAATCCCTCCTGCACAATTTATCACAATTCCATGCAGAACAGCACCGCTACATGTGGGGCATAAAGCTTCCCAGCAAAACCAGCACTGTTTTACCAAATTAATGGGAAAATCAGCAAAAGGTAGTTGACGGATACATGGGTGCTCCAAGGGAAAGACCTACAGAAGGTGTGGGGTTGTCCCTCCAGGTAAGCAAATATGACAATACCCCAAGAACATGAGTTATTTATTAAAGAGTTCTAAGCTATAGTAAAGGAAAAATAACTTCTATGGATGATCACAGCCCAGGGAAAAAAAAAGCCAAGGCAGTCAACAAAAATCATCACAAGGAACACAGGTTTTAAGCACAGCGTTGCCGGAGGCCAACAACAATTTTATCAGTCTCCCCACGATCATCAGTTCTGTGATTGCCAACCATCAGGGCTGAACAGGTGTCAAACAACGCGGCAATCAGCACACCAGGATTTTTACAGATTTACAGTTTAACTAAGAAACATCTGCCGAATGCCGAAAGTAGTCTTTATGCTGGGGTTCTGTGCTTGAAGCCATCGGGCTACCAGCAGACACACTTTAACACACAGGGCGGAGTGACATTTGGTGACAGCCTGGAAATTAAAGACATAATTACCCACCTACAGAACCCTAGACCTAAAATGACATTATTTCCATGGTCTAATCTACAGAAAATTCCTTAAATTCTGTAAATGAATAGCAATGCCTAATGCAGATTAATTTATTTCAGAGCTATCTCTCTCTTTCTTCGGCATTACACTTTTAAACTGGGCTTCTGCACATCCATCACCCTGAACTCACCCAACCTGAGCTACTTCACTGCAGCTTTTTAATCCTGCCAGTAAAAGGGACTTAAAAACTGACCTACAACAAACAGAAACTGGCATTTGACTACTTACTGGATTTGCAGTGAAAATAGCATACTACTACTTTCATACAAGGGAAGATAATCAGTAGGACACACAGCACAGCGATGTGACGGTGGTTCTTTGCTTTTGAATATGGAGAAATAGGTTTTCTTCAAGCAGCTCCCTCACAAAACGCACATGAAGTGGAGAGGTCTGGCACAGCAAAGGATGCCCGCTGATAATCCATCACTGCTCCCCTCTTATGTGGAAGTCTGCTAAAGTTCAGCTTCAGACAGCCATTTTTAAATAAAGATATTAATTTTTATTTTTTTTATTTCTCTCTTTGCAAATCTAAGAAAGGAAAAAAGAGCACTAATGGTTAGAGCCAAGTACATAAAGACCTCCAGTAATGAATAGAGCAAATACATAGAGCAAACGTCTCCCCTAAAGATCTAAAAGACATCACTTCTGACCTGCAACATCCAGCGCTCAGAACTGAGGCAAAAGCAGGTTATCAAAGCCTCCCAGTTCCCTGAGCAACAGGGACATGAAGGCACAGAGGGAAGATTGTGCTGGAGACGGCTCCGGGGCTGTGAGCTATTATCCCTCAGCTGTGGGAGACCAGTTCTCTGGCTGGAAATCACTGTGTCCCTCCGAGAGTCTGTGAGCAAACTCTGATCCACTTCAGTACAAGCTCGACCAGCTCCAACCATAGACACTGGGTATTAAAGGGGCTTAAATTAAGCAGATGAGAACCCATGTCCTAGGCATGGGCTCAGGGAATGGTCCCCTCCAGCCAGTGCTCTGAACGAGCAGTTAATTGTCTTCATCTTCAACACCCATAGTGAAACCAGGAGGATCTCAGGCAACCGAAGACAAACATTAGCAAGATATTTATTAACTGTGATCTAAACTAGATTATAAATTCCAATCTCCAGATATGAAATAGTAATGACATTAAAAATACATCATATATTTAAATATAAACAATTACATAATGCTAGATATACACAGCAATATTTGTATGTCATATAGTCTGTCTGTATCATGTAGGAAATATATACACATCATACTTGTCTTTTCCACTTTCATTCTTCTGTCTTTTTGCTTCAATTTTGCTTGTAGAGTGAGTTTTAGCTAAAATTTGCAAATATAACAGCTAAGCCTGATGTGCAAGATGATACACTGATAATTGGATTTTGAAAGTACAATAGGGTGTCATCTATAGAATGATAACATTATAATGGCAATTATGATGTAAATAACATTTACAGAACATTGTGTAACACCATTATTAAAACATTTAAATAATACTGCAATGCTATTTAACACTTCTAAATGTGTTCTTTCAGTCCAGAACATTTTCTTACCCTCCTTGAAGAATGTAAAAAACTGTCTCTACCCCGTTTACACAAACAGCCAGTGGAATTGTTCTCCATTCACTGGTTCTTCTATAGAAAGTAAAAGCACAAAGCATTTTTTCCAAAACGTAGTTGGCAGCATTCATTTTCATTGCATAGCATTAAGCTACCACCGGCAGATGATTAATCTTCACGTTTCACAATAGAATATTCTGTTATCTTTCAGTTTCCAGTTTACCTACTGCAACAACAGAACCCATATCATGATTTTCAGTGAGCTGTGTTCCATGTAATATATTATTCAAAGCTGTGATAAGATCTGATATCATTCATATGACAAAATATTTCAGATATGGCCTCTGAAGGCTATGAATAGGCTTCAGAGTCTGTCTCAAAGTCCCTGCCAATGGCAGAGGAGTTGGAACCCAATGATCTTTAAGGTCCCTTCCAACCCAAACTATTCTATGATTCTATAATTCTAAGAAAGAAAATAGGATTGAATTCAGTGTTTGCATCTTTTTGTTTGCCAATTATTTTTAATTTATTTCACTTAAAGAGAAAACAGAGTTTGTGCTTTAATTTTGCATTTTTACAGCTCTTTGTGTTCATTAGTAGGCAAACCAAGGCAAATATTTTTCAGGTAAATACCCAGAATCATGCAGGGAGGCCCCT
This sequence comes from Pedionomus torquatus, assembly GCA_013398155.1. NCBI lineage: Eukaryota > Metazoa > Chordata > Aves > Charadriiformes > Pedionomidae > Pedionomus > Pedionomus torquatus. The sequence continues at coordinate 195,121 of VZRU01019216.1, forward strand.
TACAGCCACACCGTGTATGAAGAGTGGAAACAAGGACAATGAAGGCTCAAAGAAACAAGTTGCAAAACCAAAATACAACAAACAAACCTAGAGGCAAGGGCAAAACAAAAGATAAGAACATAACAATTGAGCAGAGTGACAGCCCTTAGCTGCTAAAATTACTTGCAAGGAGGAGGAAAAGAAAAGGAGATACAGAAGGGAACAAGACAAGGGAGAAAAAGTATGGAAAAAACAGGAAGGAAAGAAGACAAAACCACTCAAACTTTTGTCAAGTTGAATTGAAGCCTTATATTTCACTGTTATACGTCCCTGGAAAACTTTGCAGCTCTGCTGTGAGCCTGGAAATGAGCAGTCAGGAAGACAAAATACAGCCAGTAGGACAAAATCCCAGCCCAAAAGAGGAGCTATAAATAAAAGTAACAGAGAGTTTGTGAAAATAAATACAACTAATGAAGACCTATGGAGAAGAAGAGAAAAGAGGCAATGGCTGCCTTCAGCTGCTGAACAGAGGGTGCAGAGGAGATGGAGAGACCCTTTGGTGCATGACGGAAGGAGGGGCGGTAACACCCCCACCTTGGAAGATGAGAAATTCTGACTTGATATAAGGAAACAATTTATGTTACCGTGGAACTGCAGCCCAGGGAAGCTGTGGGATCTTCAGCCTTGGAAAGCCTCAAAACTCAACTGAAAAAGGCCCCGAGCAACCTGCTGTAACCAGACCTGATCTGAGCAGAAGGCAGGACTGGGTGAGCTCTGGAGGGTCCCTTCCAGCCCACAAGAGCCTGTGGTTCTACATGAGAACCCTCTTCCAGAGTGAAAAATTTGGTATAATTTTCAACAAGAAATGAATTTTTGGCTAGGAAGATTAAACACATTTTTGCCTTGGTTTCAACACGCGAGATCTGACCTTTCCCAGGAAATGTGATTATGAGATGAAAACAATGTGAGGGTGAAGGGAACATATTTGTCTTCTGAAATAAATTCTTCATGCATTATCTGAGCTGCTCAGCTGCAAACGTGCAGGCAGTCATATCAATGGTGATAACACCTTCATTTACAGAATTTAAGGCTGCAGTGAAAGCAGCGAATAAATGATGAGTCCATTGGCGAAGACATTCACCAATTAACAAGCAGCAGCTGTTTGTCTTCTTTTCTTAGGGTACAATTGATTAAAATTGCATGCTTCATTTAAGCAGAATTCTCTTGTACTTTACCAAAGGGGGAGAGAAAACTTCTTTCAAATAGAGTAGTTTCTTTTCTGATTTATTGAACATCTTCCCAGCCGAATACAAATTAGAAACCTATTCTGTTTTGTTCCGCATAATATGCAGATGCTGTTTCAAAAATCGGGGCTGAAATATTTTTGACGTTAATCAGAAATAAACTGTAATGAAAAAACAGTTGGTGCAACAAGTTATTTCAGGCTTCAACTATATCTTCTTTTCTATTTAGTCCACATGTACACGGATACACGCACAAACACACGTATGGATGTTAAACATACGAGTATGAGACAGCACGAACTGAAGTGACAGTGTTAAGATTTTCTGGATGTTAGATCAAGGTGAGGACTGCTACGAACCAGCACGGTCTAATCTGCAATACGACCAACTACACCCAAACCTACAAGAGATTTCTGTGTGCAGTTATGGAATACAAAAGCTTGAATGCAGTTAGAAAGTATCTACACAGGGAACAAAACCTGATGGTGACATCTCAGTTTTTCAGTGTAGAAGACAAAGGCAAAGCCAGAGTCAAGATGCATTGACTGGACGTGCAGTGTGGTCCCTAAGAAGAGGAGAAAGTCTCAGACTTTTTTTCAAATATTCCAAACGCTTTCCAAACATTTCCATACGTAGCAAGTGATCAGAGATGCTTCTGCAGCGCCTTCAAAACGTGAGCACTAGACCTCAAATTCAAGTGTCCCCAAGTTCTGCATCATGGCTCCTGTATTGACGCATCTGTCAAATCCAGGCATCAAGGTATAATCTACACTGGAACACAATGATTTTTTTCAGCATAAGCTAATTCATAAATTAAGACCAGAACACAAATGGTACAATCACTGTTTTTTCAATTAGAGCAGAGGTTTTTTTCAGTTTTGCTTATAACTCTGATTAATATTTAAAATACTGGCTGTATTTTGTCTTCCTGACTGCTCATTTCCAGGCTTGCAGAAAAATTCTAATTTATAAGTAACCTTAACTGTGGCCATGAATTACCTGTTCTCATATGAAAAATGGCATCTAGAGACAAGAAAAGACATTTGCTCCTATAAATACCTCATCTGCACATAGAGTCAAACAAGATCTTAATATCAAACAGTTTTGGAAAACTCCAAAGGGGAAAAAAAATATTTTCATTTACTGATCATACTAAATAAACTAAATATTAACATACTCCAAAAACTTGGGAGTGAAGACTTCAGAAGAAGAGCAAGTTTTATCACATACCCAAAGTGAAGTATCCATCAAATATTTATAGCAGTCCTGAAGTCCAGCATACTATACTTGTTATTTAAAAAAAAAATAAAATAAAACTCCTTCGAAAGAGATGCATTTGTTAGAATTTATTTTAACATTTAGATAGTTTTGAATGCCGGGTATAGTCAAAGAGGTATTTATGGAATAGAAAGAAGCCAACTGGACAAATCATAAAAAAATGTTAGTACTAATACAGTCTAATTCTGCCACCTAGTGACCAACTTCTCTATGTAAATTTTCAAAGGACATAACTCTATGTGTCTCTAGAAAATAAATTCATCTGGAGGAAAAGGCCCAAAGCACGCAGCCTTTATAACTGAACCAGCAAAATCTGAATTTTTCTACCACCACCCCTTCGTATTCAGTTCAAAGGGACACAGAGAGTCTCTGTACTCATTTGTGAACGAAAAAGCAAACACGGTATCGAAGCGTATGGAACGATTGGTTTGCTATAAGTGACTCCAGAATTGCCAGGAGCTTATTTGGCAAATACATAACAAATAAACCAGGTGAAAAAAACAACCAGCCCCAGTGAAGTGAATAGAAATTTTGCTTGTTATCCCTCCATGGACTGACTGTCCTGATATAAGCAATCACCACGAGAGAGCTGAAGAAGGTCCCTAGCAGGTCCCTATCCAATAGCTCTGAAGTCATTCAGGACTTGCAATGTCCCATTCTGGAAAACCAAATCCACATGCAGCAGAGTAGAAGAATATTCTCCCAAGAATAGATGCTTGTCCCCATCCTTGGACATTCTCAAAATCCAGCTGGACAGGATGCTGGCCATCTTGTCTAGACCATGTTTTTGTCAAGAAAGGTCCCTCCCAACTTGATATTCTATGTTTCTATGAAAATACTAACTTTCCATACTGACAAAAGGCAAAGATACTATATTTATCTCCCATTTTAGAGGCTCTAATTTTTTTTTTTAATTGAAGTATTTATTATAATAAGGGGTATCAGGGATATTATAATTAGGGATACTATGATCATACTGCCCTTCCTAATATATATCAAAAAGGTTCTAGTGCTGTCAAAGGAAAAAGCCCCAGTTATATTTCTGGAAACTTTTAAAGTTAAGGTGACAAGAAAGGTGAAATTGTCTTGGAAGGAGCAACATAGTTACCAAGAATGAAGAAAAAATAACAAAGAAGGTATTTTTCTTAACTGATATGTAAAATTATATTTACTTGCTTCTACAAAAGGTAAACAGGAATTCAGGATCAAGAGATCACTCAATATCTAACATTTACTTTTTTGCTTGCATCTGAAAACTATCATGAAGTTTGACCCCACATAAAGGGTTACTCTACCTTGAGAAAATAAGCTGCATTTCCATAATTCTTTTAACCACATGCATCTCACAGCTACATTAACAACATTTTCCAGAAGAAAATTTGGCTTGATTTATATCAGTGGCAAAATTCCCATTATATTCAAAGGCCAAACATTTAGTTCTGCATCTGCAATGAAGCAGACATTCATACTAAATATTATCTGCAAATACAACAGCAAGGAGGACTTGATTTGGCAAAGCACAGACATGCCAATTCTCATTGACTTCCCTAATATTTTGGCTTGACTAATGACTGCAGGGTAAAAGCCACAGAACAAAGACTGACTCCATTTAAATCTGTAGCAAAACTCCTACTGCTCTGATTAGGGTAGGAATACTGTGACACCTTGGGGCAAAATCAGTGCAAAATGGTGACCAAAGCAATGACATGGGATTGTCAGGTTTTAAGTTGATGAGCACGGCAATACGACAGCTCTGCGATGAAACCCAACGCTGCCAGTGGCCAAACGCAGCCGAGAGACCCTGAGCCAGGGCAGGGTCACATGAACATGGTCTCTAATGGCAAAACAAACCAAACTTTTATTTGGGAGCACGTTGATCGAAGCCAGTTCCCAGTGACAGCAACTGCGTGGCCAGAGGACAACAGCCACGTCAACTCCAGCTCAGTTCCAACAATACCAGACCAAAATTTCATGCAAAGCCAATGCTTCATGAAGGCAAAGTTCTCATCCTTTTGCCTCCATTTGCATTTGCAGTGCTGCAGCGTTGTGTTCTGCAGGAGTGCGGTGTTTGTTTATCAGAAGACATCCGTAACGTGCAATACTTCCAAATCTCATGGTTCATTAAAGAAATTATTAAGTTACAAGTTCCTTAAAAGTTCATAAGGATAAACAAGTACTAACAAATGAAAATTTTTGGAATGTGAAAGGAATCAATAAATTTTCTACCTCCAAAAAGGTAGCCACAAAATACTTTTTATATTGAGAAATAAACTAGACTATGTATGTTTTTTTCCTGTTCTGCATGACCTAAAGCATTAGCAATCTGTACCCACAGAGAAAGGAATGGGCCTCTGTGAAGAGAAAGGCAGACACCTGTGACATAAAAACACTTGGGGGACATGTGTGTAATATAATTTATTAGGCAAATATAAAGAAAATAGGCACAGCAATCAAATCCTAAAGAGGTGGCTGAAATACCTTAGAATACAGAAAAGTAAATAATAGAATAAAGATTCTTCTCATTCTCTCAGTCCATCAGGGTAGGAACGACCACTCAAAGAGTTTTGCACCCACTGCCAGAACTCACAAAGAAAACTGCAGCCGTGAATTCCCAAACCAGCCCCTCAGCCACACTCTGCTGACTCAGTCGGGCTGCTCGGCTCTGCAGCAGCCTCTGCTACAGCTGGAAACATCTTCTGATTTTGGGTTAGAGAATTCAAAGAACCCCTATAACTCCTCCTGAAACGCTTTGGGTTAAATCACGGCTCCTTTTCATCAAGTGCACAAGCCTGCTGTCGGCCAGGTGACTAAAGGCTGGCCTTCCCCTTGATCCCTTGGCAGCTGCCCATAAATCTGTCACCACCACTATTTACCACTATCTGTAAACGCTTCACCTCGTTCACTTTCCATTACACTGCACACCTTTCTCTTTCATTGCTCAGCGTCCCTTCCACTTCATATCCACCCAGATATTCATATTCCAGGCCATGAAAATATTCCAGCCTTCTCACTCAAAGAAAAATATAACCCCATCACTAATATTTTCACGAACATAGTTCCCAACTTGTTTCAACAGACCATCCAGAGAATATTTTGCATCAGTTCATAAAGCAAAAGCACTGATGCTTCTCTGTTCCCTGTGCTGGTACAGCATTAGTTTTTGTTGCCGCCCCATCAGACGTTTTGGCCCCTACCCAAACTCCTTGTCTGTAGTTCCTGTCATCTGGAACAAACCGTACTAATGCTGTCTAGCTGACTCTTCATCTCATTGCAAATCCCAGTTCAAAATATCTTTTATTCTCTTCCCTGTGAATTCTCTCTCTTTCTCCCTCCTCCTCCTCCTGCTGTTCCAGCTCTGGAAAGCGTTAAGCCTGCAGCATGCACAAATATTATACTAATGACTTGAAAAGAGGACGCTGGTCTTGCTTTTTCTAAATAACATAAAAAGAATAAGAGACAGACAAAGATATCCCATTACATTAAAAACCTCCACACTAATAAATTAGAATAAAATTCCATTTAAGCCTCCTATCATCTGTCTTCTTAAGATGTCTTGGTGTTTAAATAACACTTAAAGCCATTCTCTAAAACAGTTCAGGAAAAAAAAATACTTGCAGAAGATACATACAGCTACCAGTTTGCTTTTCATCTCATCGCTCAAATGAAGAGTAAACAAACAGATCTGATGTCCGGCTGACAATTTGGTGGCTAATGTCTTACCACAGCTATACTATGGCTAATGAGATAGAAAATGGTTTTATTAAGCAAATGGTGGCGGGAAATATGGTAATATATGAGAAAAATTTGTTTTGAGCTTTCAGCATTCAGCCTGTGCCCCACACCAAGCCAGTCCACCCCCCAGCCCTCTCCTGGAGATGACCCAGGGACACAGGGCAGAACCTGCCAACCTTTTTCTCCACTTCCCACCACCCATCACAGAAATGAAGATGCTCGTCAGTCTCGGCAAAATCCCAGCAGCTCTAGGTTTGCCCAGCAGAGTGTTAATTGCAGCACTAAGGGGAACCTATCGTCTGGTGCCCCAGATGGACACAATGCCAGGCCTTCCCAGAAGTACTGGTTAGGCTTCAATGGTACATAAACTAATCCTTAGTTATCCTAATCTACAGAAGGAGATCAGTAATGAAAACCATTGAAATTGCTCCCATGACTGGGATTTGGGATGGGTGGGACATGGAGCAACTCATAAAATACTGAATGTGTACGTTTAATTTACTTTTTCTCCTTTTAAAAATACAACTTAAAGTTCACGTCCATTTAAGACAAACAGTATTAAGTCCTGAACTCACTGTAACCCATGGGTAGAAATAATCCTCAAGTAGCCTACACTTATTGCCACTACTGAACCGAGCAAAGTCACTGCGCTGTGCCCAGAGACTGCTGGAGAGAGAAAACGGCTTCTGTCGTTCAAGCCTCTACATGAAAAGAGAATATTTTGTTGATTTGAACTTAGTATTATTATACTAATCTGAAACTATCCTCTCAAGTCGCTAGCTATTAGGCCACACTTCCTTTTTTTAATAAATTTGATTGAAATATTAATTACAATATTATAATTATACATCGTAACAATGTATTATATAATAATATAATGATTTTGATATTTTCAATATTATTGCATATGTAAAACAACTACATTGAGATTTTCAAGTGAATTCCAATTTCAGTACACAATTAGCAGACAAGAAAAAAAAAAAAAACGCATCTTCTATACTTTTACTTCTCTGTCACATAAACATGAAGATGAAGAATCTCAAAACAACCAAGTGTATTGCTTACATATGCCCAATTTCAGCTAAAACCCCAAAACATTCTCATTCAATACTGACCAACCAGTGAGCTAAAAACCAGATTTATTTATTTTTATTTGTTGACTTGAAATGCTTTGTTCTAAACCAATCTATCACCGGCTGTCGGTACTTTTAGGAGCAGTAATGCAAAACTAATACGCCAACAAAACCTGAAGTGGGAATTAAAACACAACAGAAGTGTAACTCAGCCGTACCACCACAGTCTCACTTAGATGATGGAAATTCTCTATTTCAGGTTTACAGTTTGCTCAATAAACATTAATATAGTTACAGTATAACCAAGGTTAAATGCTGATGTCAGTTGGCCAGCAGAGAAGTTAACAGAGTCTTCAAATGAGATGGGGTTTTTTTTCCCACGTTTGTTTGTGCCTGTTGGCCAGAGACCAAGCATTCATATTCATAGGAGTATAAGAAAGGAAAAAAAAAAAAAAAAGAAAGAAAAAGAAAAAAAATTCCTGCAGAGACTATTAAAGTGTCATTTTTAGAAATAGGACTCCATAAATCATAGCGATGTTCTCACCTCCAGGTTCCACTAGTGCTTGGCAATCAGCTCCGATGGGTTTATGCATACATGTTACTGGTTCTGCTTTCATTATGCACAGGAGATGCCCATCCCCGTCCCCTGTCCAACTTTTAGCATAGATTCAACATGGGCCAAAATCTAGCTATTGTCCAACCCTCCTACTTGCAACAACTGCACTGGCTGCCCCTTGGGAAGGGTGGCCCCACAGAATCCTGGAGGACAAGCTGTAGGTCCAGGGGACAGCCTGGGCTTCACCTTGTCCTGGATATATTTGTGGCACTGAAGTCCCACTACTGAGGCCACCAGCTTCAGACCATGGGAAACCAGAGGTGGCTCAGCAAGGTGATCCAGTCCCATGGAATAAACTAAGCTCTCTGGGTAGGTGAAATGGAGAGATGTCAACTTTTGGAGGCCATCTGTTTTCTGAACTGAACTTGCTCCATGTAACCCTTGTTTGGTTTCTTTAAGAAAAACACAGATTCAGACAGACGACAGCTCCAGCTCTGAAGTGCAAGGGAACAATTGGGTGTTATACCAGCCACACAAATATAACGTGCTGCCAGCATACCTCTCCTTTTTTATGCCTAAAGAGAATTAACAAAGGTTTCAGGACAAATGTAATTCAAGTTTAGGAGCAGCCCCCCCACTTCCAGCTGCAAAGATGCAGTTCCATGTCCTGATGAAAATACACGAGTGCTGGAGAGATACTGCATCGAAAGATTTTGTGCTGGACAATAAGATGGAAAGGGAACTGTCCTTGACAGCATCTGCTGCCTCTCATCTAACAATAATAAACTACGATTTTGCTTTTTAAAATGTGATATATTTCACAGGCTTCATTTGCTTCATTATAAAGTAAATTTAATCTGGAACCATCTATTTAAAGAACATTCTTGTGGAGAAAAGAAGTGACACCCTTGAATTCCCACTGCAAACTACAGGTGCCAAAATGGGGGAAGAAAAATGGAACAGAGAAGAAAGAACATTGTAGTACCACTGATATTGCAGTTCCAAATTCTGTATAAATTGCACACAGAAAATCATCCTCCTCCTCTGAAAGATTTAATAGCAAAGCTGCAAAGAGTACCTATATATTAATGAGGCTTTATTAAAGATAGAGAATATGTTATGTGGTATTTGCTGCTTTCCTCCAGCATGTTATCATAAGCACTTGCACAACAACATATAATTTAAATCAATAGCAAAGTTCTCATTGACATCTTTGAAAGCAGTTTATACCCTAATTTACTAAAAGCACTCAGCTGCAGCAAGTGTTTCTGTTATTTATTAGAATTAATTAAAATCCTTCTGCATTATGCTTAAAAAAAGCATATCTCATAAATGCTTAAGGGCCTGCTGTAAGGGCAGTGATCACAGGAGATGATCAGGAAGCCTTATATCAGAAAAGGGTGCAATGCTCCAAAGTTTCATATTATTCTTAGTTTCATATTTTATTTTTAAATAGTAAACATTCTTCTTGATTTGGTAACTTATTTAAATTTGCTTTCTTCCATTACAGGTACCCAAAAGGAAAACCAAAGAAATTGCTGTAGTATGACCATTCAGATTTGTTAAGTGAACCTGAAAATATTGCTTCCCAGTTACGATTTGGAGAAAAAAAACTCATACTGCAACTGAGGAAAGCAGAGAGCACACACTGCTGCTAAGCATGTGAAAAATAAGCAAAATGCAGGATAACAGCAATTCAACTGTTTGCTTTGCATCATTTTAAGCCGAATTTCACAAAAGCCAACATCTGTTGGATTGCGCTGTCAGTCCCCTCATGACATTTATGCCTTATTGAGGGATTTCAACCACATGTGAGAGAGGCAGAGATCTCAATGGCAGGGACTTTGCAACAATAAATAGGACGGATGCAACAGAAAATCAGATCCAACATTAGGCAGCAAGGGATCCACCACGATTGCAGGGAAAGTGACTCCCCAGTTCAGCCGAATGGGACATAATTCAGTTTCATCTTCCCAGAAATCATGTGTCACCCTGTCACTGTTATAGGTATCAGGTACCATCAGGCATCACTGATGGTTAGTCAAAAAGCATATTTTGCAGAGCATATTTTGCATATTTCTTTACTGTAACGGCAGAGAGTGGGCAGATAAATCACCTGGTCCTTTTGCCTTTCAGAGATGCTCCTCCAGAAAGATCACGTTTGGTTTTGGCCCTCAAACTGGGCCATTTGTCAGTCCTTGCTGCCAGCCACTCTAATTGCCAATAATCAGCCTGTTTTGTGAGCAGCATATAATTAGACTTATCTCATTTGGATGGCGATATGCAGACTGCTGAACAAAAGATTTTCTCCTATTTCTCGGCGTCAGTTTTCTATGCTGCTGTCATCAGAGAAAGCATTAACAGCGTTGTAGCCAATGTGATCCAAAGCTACAAAACAAGAAAAATATGCAAGAAGAGGCAATAACTTTTATTATGTTACTTAGCACAGAAAAAACTTGATACAGCAAAAGCGCCCAAGCGTCGTGCTCACAGTCTGTTCATCACGACCTTATCAGCATCACTGTTCAACAAGAGACTTGCCTCTGGAACTAAAATAAAGAATGTTATTTCAGATTTGTGTTACAGTACACATCAGTCAAGATTAGGAGGCTCTATTTTGTTTCTTTTGAGTCTTAAGAGTTACAGTTACTTTACATCAGTAACTCGTTCTTCCCCCGTTTTTCAAGGCCACTTCTGGTGCCCTTGAAGGATCGGAATCGGCATCTCTCTGCTTTTTTGTTAATGTGGTAAAGATATTTTAGATTTTTAATTGCAGCAGAAGCTGTTAAAGCCTTACAAGATTCCTGAGTTAATGCGCAGAGAGGATAAAAAGACTCTTTAGCACTCTGACTTTGTCAAACAGTGCAAATAAGATAACCCAGCAGCAGCGGCTGATGCTGAGGGCTGCTCTCCCGGTGAGTGCCCGCTCCCAGCCCCTGCGCTGGCTTCGCTGCACCCATGGGTGAAGCCCATTGTGCCGGGATTAACTGGCCACATGACCACCTCGGCAATCACAATCATCACCCTCTAGCCTCCTATTCAGCCAGAAAGGTCAGGCTCAGCGTGTGCTTTTCCCAATTATTCCCCAGCCCAGCCAAGCAGCAGCAAAGAGCACGAGCAAACACCCCGGCTGGACCTCACCGTCCGGCTTTAACACGCTTCTCAGGTTGTTTTTAACCTCTTTTGCTTTAATCACCGCTGTTTTGAAGAGTTTGGAGGATTTTTTTTTTAAATCTATTTTCTCTATATTTAATACTTATTCGGGATATTAAGCCACTTAAAGTGTGACAAACAGATCACAACGGCGGCAGCTGGAGCCCAAGACCGAACTTTAAAACTGAAGAGCTGGGAAATACTAACCCTAAAGGCAACAGAAATGGATTTCCTCAGATTTAGGGGGCCTGAATGATCAATCGCTCACAGAGGACTCCTTCCTTTACCAAAGTGGTTTTGCTGGGAATAATATATGTAAGAAAAATGGAGTTTTTAGCATTTTCTCCAGAGATCCACTGCTTTTCAGAATTACTTGACTGCAGCGACGGTGATGAAGAGGAAATACTAGTATGTGGAGAAGATTTAGAGCTCAATCCTTTTGATGGCCTCCCTTACTCCTCCCGTTATTATAAACTTATGAAAGAAAGAGAAGAACTTCCAGTATGGAAAGAGAAATATACTTTTATGGAAAGTTTGCTTCGGAATCAAATTGTGATTGTGTCAGGAGATGCAAAATCTGGCAAGAGCTCCCAGGTCAGTGTGATATATTCGGCTGGGTTTCTTTTTCATTTTTAATGCTGTACAGTTTCCAGAGTTACTGTTACTATTTTACTAATATTGGACATTTTTAAAACTGAAAAAAACTTTACTATTCCTTGCTGTAGCCCTTTATTTATATAAGGCACATCAATATCCAGATTTATCTTACATTAGTACCTGATTTCTGTTAGGAGTGGAGTGTCACGATGCAGAGCGCTGTGTGATTTTGCACTATAACAACACCCAGCTCTGAGGAGTTGAGCTGTGCTGTGCACACTCATAGCTGTATTGAGTTTAGCAGTTCTCTGTGTAGAAACAGATGTGAGCCATCTATTATCATCTGAGGTTTTAAGTCTGGAGAGGGAAAGAGAAATACAGGAGGTGACACAAGATTAATGCAGCCAAATATAGATGTGAAATATACATATAAAATCATACATTTAAATACTTTCTTCAAATATTCACAAACAATTGACACTTACTTTATGGTTGTCCATTACAAGCCACTTTCACTTTGGGCTCCAGGGTAAGTTGAGCACTGAAGACTAACACTTTGCAGACTGTGATAGTCTGACACTGGGGCATAAACAACTAATAAAAATCTCAAACTACAACTCTTTTTTGTACCAAATACTAAATTTAAAGATATCCAGCCCTTTCTGAACACTGAAGACCACAGGCATTAACTACTCTTGTTGAAAATTCAGAACCAAATATACAAATAACCTTAGAAAAGTTCTGTATCAAATTTTCTGGCATCTACCAGTAAGTGAACTGTAAATTGTTGTTTTGTTTGTACACAACAACATCACATCTCAACTTGAAAAACTCTCAACTGTATGCTTTAAAATGTATTACAGAATGTATCAGCTAAAATCCTTCCCTGCTGAAATTACAGGTGTATTTCTACTGTCTTCAGAAAGGCCAAGGCTAAGTGTAAAATACTTTAGGACTTATTTTAGATTGCTTCAGTACTTTATCAATAAATCATTCCTTCCACACTCCTCTGGCTGCTACTTTGTTCCACTGGAAAATTTTATTGCCTTCTCCCCGATATTGACTTAACTTGTCATTTTATCCTATTTATGTCCATCATCACATTGACCGTCCAGGGCAAATGGTAAACTCTGCAATGCCTCTGTTGGATTCGATGCATATTCTTACTCAGAAAGCAGGTTTTGGTTCTGATTAGTGCTATACCCGGAAAGAAAGAAAAAGATTTGCAGGCAGGTCACAAAAGAAGGTGAAAAAGTTCTCAGGGAGTTAAGGATTTTAATCAGTAGGGCTATTTCTCAGGGAGAAGTAATGGTCTTTCCCTCCCTTCATCCAAGAGCAAATGCTTTTTCCAAGAATACACGATTACTTTACAGAACTCACATTAAAAGACACCACTGAAGCCACGATCTCAGTTGACTCTAAACACACAAATATCCACAAGGACTATCAAATTCTACTGTAATAATATATAACAATTTAAGCCTGTTACCGCAGTAAACAGAGAAGAATTTTCAAGCAAGTGTTACAAGCCAAAAAACGATTGTTTATGACTGTGATCAGGAGCAAACTTTCCTGCAGGTAGAGCTGTAGGCTAATTACTGTTGCAGGGCCTCCCGTATCTGCCAGATGGAGATGCTGCTGGACACGGCTAGAGATCAGCTATTAAACCATAGACATCACACTTAGCATTGAAAATGCCCATGTTCCTATAAAAAGGACACCCACCCACCTGGCGCCTGCAATATTTTTTGGAGTGCAAAGTCTTTACCCCTTCCTATTGATTGCCATTTACACACAACGCGTTTTGCATAATAATAAACTACTTGCAAAGAAATTTTAGCTTTTTTAATTGTCCTTACACAAGTTAAGTAAGATGTAAGATACTGCTGGCTGGTTTTTGAACATTTTTAGACACATAAACAACTACACAGAAATAAATGATGTATGGCTGATGCACCTAGTTTATATATGTTGATGAAGAAAAGGATTTGAAACCCAACACTGCACTGGAATAGTATTTATAATGTAATTTTACTTTGTCATGACAAGTACATTAATATTTTTTAGTGTTCATTTTCTACTGTAAATACATCAATCAGAGAGCTACCGCAGAAGTTTCTGGAGCAGTTCAGTTATCTTTGTTTACAGAGTAATTAATCTAAAATTACATATACTTACTGCGGCATTTGTCAGTTTGAGATCTTCCTGGGACATTTTTCTCATGTCAAGCACCCGAATATGATATAGCACAGGCAGGCTCAGCACCAACCCAGCTGAGAAGCCCCCACCAGCAACTGCACAAACACTCCTGGATCAATCAGCAGATGCTTACGAACAACTCCTCCAGTGTTACCTGCTCCCCAGAGGCCAATTCTAGTCCCTTCTGCAATATAGCTGCACTAATTTGAGTCCAGTTCAGAAATTCCCAGGTAAGACGTCTAGCCCACATCACTCCCACTCTTGCCTAATTAAAGTGATTATGGGCCTTGACGTCTATCATTAATTTCTGTGTTAGGTGCAGCTCACCCATCAGCAGCCAGGCGGTAAGCAGCAGGTGCTTGGCTTGATTCACATCTCCCACGCCGTCTACTTCTCTTGCCTTGCAGTCTCTGCTAAGTATGTTACACAGCACAATACATCTGGTTTCTTATTTCCAGGTGCCTCAGTGGTGTGCGGAGTATTGCCTTTCTGCTCGCTACCAGCATGGGGTGGTCGTATGCAGCCAGGTACACAGGCAGACAGCGGTGTGGCTGGCCCTGCGCGTAGCGGATGAGATGGATGTCAACCTCGGCCACGAAGTGGGGTATTTTGTCCCGTTTGAGAGCTGCTGCAACACAGAAACCATCCTGAGGTCCGTGGGTTTCATTTTTAATGCCTTCAAGCTAATACGTAGCTTGCAGTTCTCAGCAAGCACACAGCACTCCAGTAATATGGACAGGATGGGTGATGTACCTGTGGGGGAACATCGCAAAAGTTTTGTGCATACAGCATGGAAACAAACAAACAACAACAAAAAAAACCCCACACTGCTTTATAAAATTACACATAACATTCTAAAATGTAGATTTTGTGCTGAATCCGTAAGCTGTAAAGGGTCTGAAGGAGGTATGCTCTTCTACATTATAACAGAGGTTTAAGTGGACAAGGTTAGTGCCTGTAAGAAACTTCATTAACCACCACTAGACCAACTTCCATTAGACTTTTTCCTTCTCAGTTTTCCGGAACAAGAGTGTTCTTAACCATAAAAGAATGTGGGTTAATCTACCACGAAGTAAAGTTGGAATTTAAAAGCAATCCAAAATCATGGCTAGAAAAGGGTATATTCAGGGAGAGAAGGATGAGAGAAGTAAAAAAGAGCATGTTGTTTGTCCCAGTGGCCAATCCAACCCGAAACCATGGCAAGTAACAAGAGAAAAAAGCATTTAGGAGCATTTTTAGGGGACAGGAGATGCACTTAATGCATTAAATATAGGCAGGTGACAGCAGAAGCACAGGGATTCAGACGTTGAGCCTTTCTGAAAACTAGGAGAGTTATTTTCTCTGGTTCCTTAACCAGGAACAAACTATAAAATCTAGATCATAAGCCTTTTTCCCAGCCACGTGAGCTCCCACTGGCTCTCAGTGCAGAACGGATACTTGCAGCTTCTGAGAATCAAGTTCAATCGCTCTTCTTGTTGCGTGTCCTTTCTCTTTCATGGAGAACCATGTAACCCTCATCCCGCAGCTCATCTACCTGCAGCTGCTCCTGATGTGAAGGGGAGATGAATCCTGTCCTCTCACACATCGACGACTGGTGCAAGAAGATTCAAAGTCCTTCTGAGCAATACAACAACAAATAATATCCTTTTAAACAAAGGGAATAATAGGGATAAAAGCAAGGAGGGTGTTACGATATGAATTAATCTCTCGTCTTTGTTCTGGTGCTGCCTCAAGTGTGTGTGAATACTTTCTTTTCATCATCTGAAAGTATTAGTTCCTCAAGAATTGGTTATGGTACACAATATGCTTCGATTATTTGGAAGAGAAAAAGCAATGTAAATTGCGATTTTAGGGCAGAAGAATTTCTTCTTTTGCCTAGAGCATCCTTTCAACCACAGTGCCATTTGGTGCCACTGAATGACACTGAGTTTCTAGCTATTTAAGGAATGATTTAAACATGTAGTTCAGACTTGATACCGTCTACTAAATAGACTCTCTGTTCTTATCAAATCTTTCCTGTTAGAACAGGAAGAACCAAGCCATCCCCAAGACCCTGAATTTCTTCTATACAAATCTGAATATTCCACGAAACTTTGTAGAGCGTTCTGTTCGTGTGTTGCAGATACTGCACAGATGATATGCTGCAACGGGAAATGATGTCTACTCCTCTTCTGACCTACTACGGTGTTATCATCTTGGATGATGTGCATGAAAGAACTGTGGCAACAGATGCATTACTTGGCCTTCTTAAAGATGTCTTGATATCAAGGCCAGAACTGAGGCTGGTAATACTCACTGCCCCTCACATGGCCAGCGACCTGCGGAATTATTACGGCAGCGTCCCCTACATACGGGTGGAAAACAACCACCAGGCAGAGGTTGTGTACTCCTGCAGCGCTCAGAAAGACCACTTTCTGTCTGCGCTAAAACTGCTCTTCGAGATACACCATACAAAAGAGAAGGGTGACATTGTGATCTTTCTGGCATGTGAACAGGTAAGTGACTTTTCCAATATTTCTGATTTTAATCAAGAAAGAAATGACAACTGTGTTTTCACACGACCTATTAATATCTTCTTGCCAGTATCTAAGGCACTGGACATTGCCAACAGTTTTTATCAATTCACGTTTTTCCTACAAAGAAGTTATAGCGATGTTGTGCAACATATGTAACTATAGCATAAACTAATGCAAGCATCAGATTTTCTGTTGGCTTAAAGTAAGGCCATCGTCCTTCTGTGCCATGCAAAATGTAGCAAAGGCAGTACACAAGGGCCATAGATTCCAGGAATTTATACATTGAAAACTGTTCCAGGATTGGGAATACCCCACTGTGTTATTCCTGTTTGGCAGGAACGGACACATGTGAGGTTTGTATGAATGTCCTATTACACATTAATGTTTTTATCTTAAACCTGCTTACAAGGCAAATATCACTCCAGAGGTGCCAGAGGTAATCCTGCATGTGTTTGGCTATTCTAGAGGCGTTTTTGAATCCCTGAAGACAGCAGAGATGCCCTAAATTCAGCCCTGCCAGAATCATGTCCTCGTCAGAAAAATTTCACAGCACGTTATAGCTGTCAAAGCCATCTCCCATCAAATAAACATTTTAAGACTTCAAATTATTATAATTATTAATTTCCGATAGTGATCTTCAACCTTCCACTCTGTATCATTAACTGCTTCAGAACAACAAATTTGCCTTAGTAGCTCCAGGAGATAACGACTTTTCACATGCAAAGATAAATTACCGTAAACCACCCAGGTAGTATTGCTTTTCACTGCAAAAAAAAAAAGGGGGGGGG
>VZRU01019216.1:212250-234720 GCA_013398155.1 Pedionomus torquatus
AAGAGTGGAGGGAGGGGGGGGGGGAGATGGAGATGTAACACTTTTATTAATGTGAATAATCGGTGGCAAACTTTATAGACAGTAATTTTACAAATTATGAATTAATGAATTCTCTGTATCAGCTCCCATATTTAAAATTGATAATGTTAGAGAAAAACGACATAGTCTTTCCATTTCAAAGGACTGAGAACAAAGCCTTATTTCTACTTAAACTTTTTTTTTGATGGGCACACCCCACACAATACTAATATAATAATTTCTTTCTTGCTGGGAAGGAATTACTTAGTTTTCTCTCTCTCTCATGATGAAGAAAACACTCATTATGAGCTGTTCAGGCTCAGTTCACATCCCATGCATTCTTGCTTAACTGTGCTTTAAAGGTTCATATCACTAATGGCTCACTGTTCCCTAGCACCTGCCTGACTTTTAAAGCTAACAAAAATATGGATAAACTAAGAACATTAAGATTTATGTGTTATCTTGGTGCCAGCCTCGCTGTTAGACGCCACTGTCATACCTTTATAAGAATTTTTATAGAATATTTTTAGCCTGTAACTGCTATGAATGTAGTGTCACTCTCAAACAAAACCTCAATTTGTTTTTGCAATTTTGAAAAATGTTTCTAATAAAAACGCTTTTAAAAAAAAAAAAAAAACAAAAAAACAAAACAAAACAAAACAAAACAAAAAACAAAACCCCTTTCAGAAGACTCTATATAGTGAATGATTTCTGTATACCTTGAAAGAAATTGTTCACAACTCAACATAAGGGATTTTATATTAAAAAAAAAAAAAAAAAAAGAAGACTAAAACCAAACCAACAGAAAACCTGACACTGCCATCAGGGCACCCACATGCATGACTCCAGTTCCAGCAGAAGACAAAACGTTTTGGACATAGCAGTGGGGCACCCGAGTACCTGCTACAGCGACTGCCAGCCCTGCACACATGACACGCACCAAACTCCGGCTGTAAACGCCCGATGCAGAGGCATCCTGTACGTCCCATATACAGAAAGTTCAGTGACCAGTTCATAATTTCTCAGCTTTGCTATTTCTATACTGTGTTTTTGCACGTTTGTCTTCCCCTGGAGGTTGATTTGAATGTGATTAAAGCCAGAGGAGGCTGTTTTGAAAACCGCAGAGGAGAAAAAGGCCATTTCAAAAACCAGCCCAGCTCTCCCTGATCTCTAATTAGTGGACACAGTTGGTACATTTTCATACATAGTTCTCTTCCCTTTATTTCCCCCCCTTTATTAGTAATCATGTAACATTTAAATGTTGTTATAGTTTGATACAGAGTTAAAATTCACTGTAGAATATTAAAAAGTCACTTTACAATCAAATATTGATATTTGGGTTGCATACTCCTGAGGAAAAAAAAAAAAGAAAAAAAACCAAACAAACCAAAAACCCAAAAATCTTTCTCCTGATTGCAGGAAATTGAAAAAGCTTACCAAATGATCAGACAGGAGCAGCCTAATTTAAATCCTGACCTTGGAGAACTCATCCCAGTTCCATTATACCCCACAAAACAAGACCTAATTCCCAAACCAAATGAAGACAAACAGAAATGCCGCAAAACATACAGAAGAAAAGTGCTACTCACCACCAGCTTTGGAGAATCTTTGATTTGGATTAAAAATGTAACCTTTGTCATTGATGTCGGTGTTGAAAGGAGAAAGGTTAGTAAATTTAACCCAAATCACTATGCCAAAAATTAACTCTGCCCAAGTTTTTTTCAGGTTGGGGGAAAGGGAAACGTGCAATAGATGGACCCAAATGGTTTCTAAAGGATCAAATATTTTTGATGCGCTGGTAAGTCACATTCTATAATAGTTTTAACATTGAAATTAACCGAAACTTTCATGGACATCTCATGCAAAAACCAAGCAAGAAAACAAAATTACTTCCTAAAATCGTCAGGAAAAAAAACTTTTCAAGTTTTTGAAGACAGATTAACACTCCCAGCTGATACTGCCGCTCATCTGGGCACCAAGCCATTGTAATTTCATTGACAAACTGCATCTCACCTTAGTTTTGCCCTATCAATCATAATTATCTCTTCAGTATCTTATAGATGGAGCAAAAAACACTCAATTCTTGGTTACCTATCGGCAGATTACCTGGGTTTGTAGATTCACCTCATCCCTTGTTTAACAACTTCGCAATCAGTGTCACGCCACAGATCATGTAAAGCCACGGGACGCTCACACAGGGAACCGCTTCTTTTAAAAGCTGCTTGTGCTCCTTCCGGAAATGTGCTTCCATCCAGGTACCTAAAAATGCTGCAATTTATGGAATTAAACTCAGATCTTTAGTAGATCACCCTAAGTACATTGTCAGCTTTTGTTTTCCACCCTATCATGGGAAGGTTTCGTGCAGCTGCAAAAGGATAGCTCTTGTTTCTTTCATTTGTACTAACTCAGCTGCAAGTCAAGGCAAAAAAAAAATTATATAGATTGTCATACTTTTGTATGAAAAAAACCAAAAGCTTAAAAGCAGTGTTCAATTACACTGTGCATAATTCAACTTATTTCTGAAACTACAGTTGTTTTGGATGATGGGAATGAATTTCACTTCCACGGTAATCTCAAGTCAAAATAATTCAGTGCTTCAAGAATTCTGTGAATCAGAAATATGAAGTGATGGGAACAAATCACTTTTGACACACTCCTGATGGCCATCAAATCCATTTTAACCCTTGAATTCTATTACTTTGTCATAACAGTTGAAATGCAGCCCTCTACGATTCCACCCTCAGCAATTCCAATTCCCATTCAATCCCTGTGGCTGAAAGTCAGATGAACATGAGAATGGGCAAAGTTTTGTGCAGAACAAAATCCCACAAAAGTCTCGCCATTTATAGGATAAATTTACCTGGAGGAAAAGAAATTTGTCCCCTGCACTGAAGCACGTTTCATGTCTTTTATTAAAACCCTACTTAAAGGGGACAGGGTCAGTTCAGACACGACTAGAAACTTGCCTCATGCAGGTGGTGGATGTCTTGCTCTTGCCATACTCTACAGAATCTTATGGACATCATCTGGTGGTCAGAACAGGCAGTGAATGGGCTCCTCATTTTAATAAAAATAAGTACAATTAAGAAAAAAATATCAGAGGCCACTGTATGTCTTTGTTACAGTCTTTGTTTCCTGTAGTGAATTCAAAGATTTCAGTATCAAGACAAAAATCTAGAGTTACGGAACTAAGTATTATCAGACAATGCTGGGACTCTGTCATCCGAAGAAATAAGTACTCTTTTCTGATGCTTTTCTTGATGTTACCACAGCTATACATTTTGTCTTAAGTAAGGTACATTTCTGCAGAAAAAGCCATTTATCTTGGAGTATACTTCCACAGTTATTGCAAAACATACGCGTCTGTCAATTTATCAAAGCACTGACTGTTCTCATTTCCAAGCTGGTGAAATACGTAATCTAAAAAGAAATGAAACTGTTGCTACACTTTCTGTAAAATGACCTAGACTAAAATTCAATCCAGACCCAGTACTATTTCTGTAGTTTTCATTTACTTATCTGATGCTTAATATCTCTTTCGTTTAAAGGTGTACAATCCTAGAATCAGAGCAGACTCTGTTATAACGCAGCCTATCAGCAAAAGTCAAGCAGAGATGCATAAACAAATTCTGGGCATGTCTTCATCAGGTAGAATTATTAGCTCAAAATTTAAATCCATTAGCTCAAATTATTAATAGAATCAATGTGGCAATGAAAAAGAAAAAAAAAAGAAAAAAAAAAGAAGAAAAAAAAAGATAATTTTCTTGAAATCTCTTCCAGGAAAACTCTTCTGTTTGTATCCTGAAGAATTGACACACAAAGAAATGAAACCACAGCGACCAGCCAAAATCCAGGAGTCCAAGCTAACTGGCATGGTTCTCTTCCTGAAGAGGATGGATATAGCAGGCTTAGGACACTGTGACTTCCTCAGCACGCCAGGTAATGACGACGCACCAATTTTCCATCTTTTTTATTATTATTTTTGCAGTTACTTAAAGATGATTTTTCCCCATTATTCACAGTACTGCTCGTTATTGAAACACTTGTAATTACATTGCCACTGCTTTTACCACTTACCAGCTGAAACAGTTCACAACACAATAGTTGCACTTAGAAAAACGATACTGAATAAGAACTGTTTGCTCTGGAAAAGACCATAAAGGATCTAAATGGACTCAGAATTTAATAAAAAAAACCCAACAAAAACCCAAAACTCAGTATTCCAAATACCTTCTCATCTAGGTTTCATATTCTTTTCCTAGACCCCACAGAGAAAATTTGTGTCCTGTCACACAAGGCATTGTACAGATATCTCACAAAATGTGTTCCTTTAATCAAAAGTTTGCAACCCCAAATAAACTACTGTTTTTAACAAGGAAACGCTTTAGAGGAAATCAGCCTTCTGCTTATCCTCCAGCAAATCTACAGTAAGTTGTTACTTAAGGACATTATTTAATACTTAAGCATTATTTATAAAATAAACCCAAATAAACTTTCAATACTAGACAGGGAATACTCTGAATTTTGAGGTAAGAGTGAGAAGAAAATGGCTGCTTTTTAAAAAAAAAAAAAATCTGACATTTTAGTGCTTTATTTATGGAAGGCCATTCTGCTCCATTCTGACCTATTGCAAACCCCAAGTACCACTGCAAATTCTGCCATGGATTTGAAATCAATGTAAGTGTTGGAAATACCACTGATTTGATTGTTTGGGGATCACATGACCTATCGTTAGCTTTATTTACGATAACTTCCCAGTGCAAACAGAAAGAATTCTTATATTATCCTCCCTTTCTCCATGCACATACGCAGAATTAGAACGGTCACTTGTCTGCTACATGCTGTGCACTGAAAGGAGAAGGCAAAGAGAACAGTTATCTGGATGGAAAGCATCCTCTCTTGAGCAAGAGATTTTAGCTTCCCCGAAAGGCTTCGTTACCTTTGCTGCAGTCAGTTTATCTGCATAAGCCTTCCATAAGCTGAAGTGATGAAGGCTGACAAAGAAGAAGGTTTCCGAGATGGCATATAGACCTAAGCGGAAAAACAGAAGCAACACATCTCACAAAACAAGCAGGGTGGCTTTTCTGGCGCTAAGGGAACTCCTGGGCATAACACTTCTTATTCTCATCTATTACCGATGTAACACGAAGCCAGTTTGCCCACTCTCAACCAAACGTGGCACAAGATCAACTGGACAAAAAAAAACCCAAACCAAACAAACAAACACCAAAACCAAGCAAACAAAAAGACCATGGCAGCATTTCTATATGCTCTCATCTGACCTGGTCAAATCAACTGCTGCTCAGAGCATACAGATAATAAAAACACAATTTCTCCCCAGTACAGTTTGTCCTGGGCTATTCCATGTCACTTCACCTCCTTGGACTTGATTTCCCTTTGAGGAAACAGACTGCAGCACCTCCCGTGTGCCACACACGCCACAGGCACCTTCCTATGCACCCTTTCTGTTCCGCAAATACTGTCAAGTTCTCTTTGCAGCTGAAGCAGATGGAGGCTTCAGGGGTTTTTTTTAAGCCAGGGTGGGTTTTTCCTAGCCTGAGATGGCAGAGTAAGGTATGGACCAGTGAAGAAAGAAATCAAAAGCACACCCAAACTCATAGCAAGAGTTCAAAGGGAAGTACTTCACAGTCTGTTCCCTGTACGTGAAGCAGAAAACATACAGCAGATAAGAAACAAAAATTACATCAGTAAAACATTTTATTTCTGCTCCACAACAATGTGCATAGGGCCTTTTAGTGTTTTTTTTTTCCTGCTGCTCTTTGAGGAAAAATAAAAGCCTGGATTAACTCTGACTCATTACTGCATTATGAAAGCAACAAACATGTCAGGCTTACAGCTGCTGCGTTTAATTCACGCTCTAATCGAGCTGAGCGAACACAGCAGACTTGTAACCCTTTTCAGAATTCATGAGCCACACGGAAATGTCTTTGGCACCATGTTTCTGAAGTGCGTTATGTGAATTCCTGTGCCACTGGAATAGGGACGTCTTTAAAATTTGATCAGTTGATCGGCTGGATCTTCACTGCATTATATCATGGGACAAAAGAACGCCTTTCCCATAGATTGCAGCAACATCATGTATGTTTGAGAGCTTCTTTTGCTCCTTTCACTTCGCTCCTGTGAAAGCGGAGTCCCAAAGCCTTGTGGTTTGCCTCGACGGCAGTAGCTGCCCTGGCAAACAGCCCAAAAAATAATGACATTCCCTAGAAATCATGATAAGACAATGCAGGTTTCTGTTATTTAAAGTAGAGCTTTCTGTATCTAAACATTTACACTACTTTTGTTTTATCATAGGTTTAATTAAATAGGAACAATACCATAAAGAATTCACAAATAAGCATTTGCTCTTCTTATAATGACTTTTTATTGGGTTTGTGCCTCAAAGTGCAGACCCATCTCTGAAAGCCCTATTCTCTTTTATCATTTTTTAATTTTTTACTGTTCCTTCACCTGCTTTATCTACCTTTACTGTCTTGTCCTTTCTAACACAATAAATCTCCAGGAGTAGTCTTTTTTTTTTTTTTTGTAACACTCATGGCAAAATGGGGAAGTAATTTGTGCTCATAAATCTCAACGCAACTAACTCTAGGGGATGAAAATGCAAATTACTGATGTTATCAAGGGATTGAAATTGGCTGCCATATAACCATATATTTTGTAAGTTCTAGCACAAACTATTTTGCCAATTTCTGGAAATTAGCTTTCCATGATTTCCTAGTAATTACTATATGCCTGAATGACCATTTTCCTCTCCCTGTACTTTCAATCACTGATATCTATTTCCTGTCACCAACTCTTACTCTTCATCAGCTGTTACTCTTCCTTTCTTTAAACTTCCTAAGTATTTTCTTCCCTGATATCTCAGCTTTTGCAAGGGCTCATCTTTTAGCCCATTAAACCTCTTACATCTGATAAGAGGCATTCTCCCTAGACAGAAAACCCTCCTGTGGTACAGGCAGAGATAAGAACTCCAGTACTGAAATGAAGCAGGTCCACGGGTTTAACAGGAATTTACAGACTCCTGAAAGAATTTATGTGAAAACTAATAGTGTTTTAAAATTAACTGAATGCACAGCAGTAGCAGGTTTACACATTGGAGAAGTTTTCACGTAAGGGGAATTAATAAACTATTTTTCCCATTTGGATATGAGTAGCAGAAAAGGGGTTAAAGCCAACAGGTGCTTGCCTGCTTCCCATTCGGCTTTTTTTCTTTACTTTATTATAACTAGTTAATTACAGAATGGTGGCAATAAACTGACAGCTCACTGTCAACGAAGTAAAAACTCAAACTCAAGATTTCCTTGCAGGAAGGCAGGGTGCCTGAAGCGCGGAGTCACAGCCAGATGTGACCTACCCACTCCTTACAGGTTTGCTTTGGTTTTAATCTTCGGGATGCAGAAGTAGCCTGCCAAAGACAGGTTCCCTTTCATGAGTTCGAGCAGTTATTTCTAGCCATCTACTAATGAAGATAACAAGAACAAACCTTGCCTGTGTGGGCACCTATGGTTGTGTTTTGGGGTTTTAGAGATATTTTTTTTGACATTAATATGCAAAGTGAGAGCAGGCCACAGGAGACTGGAAGATTGACAGCGCAGTCATTATTTCCCCAGTGCTGGGGATGAGGCCAAGTCCTGCTGCAGTGGAATTTCTGTCACTGGCTTCAACGGGACTAAAATTTAACTTGTTATCCATAAACCAGAGAGAAAATATCAAACAGTTCCTTTAAACTAGAATAAGGAGAAACTTACCGCAGTGATAGGAGAGCAGTTATGAATTTAAATGAAGTAGCGCTCATAGAAGATATTGACCATTGCAAGAAGACCTGGAATACCTACAGGTACCTACAGGTCCTGGAGAAACCTACCTACAAAAAGAGCTGGGAGGAAAAAGCCTTCACACTTCAAGAGTTCCCAAGTCTCCATCAATGTCTTTCATGCTCTAAGAACTGCTTTTTGAAGAATGTAGATTGCCAACTTCTGCTCAGCTCTCAGGTTCGCTCTCTCTTGCCCCAGAACTGTAGCCCTCATGGTTGAACATAAAGCTCTCCTATGTTTGTTTTGCCAAAGGGACCTACTTTCATCAACAGCAGATTTCCTATACACTCGCTCAGATTCTAATTTTATGTACTGATTTGTTTAATCCTATCTTTTCAGACATGTTTTCTTATCACTGCAACTGTGAGGGTCTAAATTCATTACACCATTCTTTCAGAACAAAGTGTTGCTGAGAAAATGCTTAAAGACTAATTTTTCCAAAAACTGAAAAAAAATGTCAGTGCAACACTTCACATTCTGCTGGCCCCATTTATCAAAAGAAAAGGCAGTCAATAATAGTAAAAGGGCTAGGGAATACATGAGGTGACTCTGCCTTCCACTGCTCAGTGGCAGAAAAGCAAGAGAAAAATAGCGGGGGAAAAAATGGTAAAGGAGAAATTCAGCAAGATACTTAATGAAAAAGGATAGTCTTTGTCAAACTCCTTTGTTATTTACTCCCATCCAGCTGAGAGGTTCAGGAGAGCTCTGAACCTCTGCAAGTGCCATCTTTTGGTCAATCAAGAAATCACTGATGACATGTAATGATAACTGATGAAAAGGGCTTATTTATGCCCGTGTGTACAACCCATTTTCTGTACCTTCAAATCTTATAGGTCGTTGATTTTATTTACCTTCATCCGTGAAAGAGGAAGATGCACCTATGATCTGTGGAGGTACTCACAGACTAAGCTTAATATGCCATCAACCAAAACTGAGTTTATTGTACAATTAACTGAATGGATTGTTGATATTCCAGCAGTCTTCATGTGGACTACTTTAGCCTGAAAGCTGTGTTCAATGTACGCAGAAGCAAACCCCCCTACCGCCAAATCCTGCAGGCCTCCATCTAACATTTAAGATTCAAACCCCATCACTTCTGTCTGTGTTCTCCTCTGCTGTCACTGCTCGGACCCCCATCTTAAATGCTAAACTCTAACTCATGATATCCTTCATGTTTACATCTGTTCACGTCCATCTTTTACTCACAGTCCCTACTTTTTTTCCCAAATTAGACTCTCAGCCTACCTAATTATTTTCCCATCTTCACCCATTATTTTTTCTGCCTCACTGTTCTCACTTCTACACAGGTGGAAGTTATAACCTACAATAAGGGAAAACAGAACATTTAACATATAACATATAACATATAACATATAACATATAACATATAACATATAACATATAACATATAACATATAACATATAACATATAACATATAACATATAACAGAACATAACGGTGCAAGGAGGGTTTTTTTACGTAGTCTGGGTGCGATACACTACTTGGCACTGACTGTGGCTTGACTTTTGACAAAAGCTGGTCTGACAGAAAAAAGATGAACAAAATCATTTGCAGCCCTGTAATTGTTATCCCTTATTTTCTTTCTCCAGAATGTTCTCAGCCTTCTGTTTATTCAATTTATTACTTTATCTTCTTTCCCGTTGTCAAATGATAGAAGCTGACTTCTATCATTTTCACAGAAGAAATACACAACTGAAATATTATAATGAGAATTCAGGCATCCATTTATATGCAGCCATTCTCAAGAATCTGAATTATCTTTCCTTTTTATTAGCTCCTGAAAGCCTGATGCAGGCTCTGGAAGATCTCGATTATCTAGCAGCCCTGGATAATGATGGAAACCTTTCTGAATTTGGAATTATTATGTCAGAATTTCCCCTGGATCCACAACTTTCCAAGTCAATTCTAGCTTCATGTGAATTCGAGTGCGTTGATGAAATGCTCACCATTGCGGCCATGGTAACAGGTACTCAAAAATAACGTCTCACTGCACAGCTTGTGCCACCTGCCAAATCCACGTAGACTCCTTCAAAGTTTATTCCCAAGGGCAACCGAAAGGCAACCTTTTGTTCTTCACATCCTGCTTATTTCAAGCAAATGAACACCTTTAGCTGTTTAAGTCTTTAAGCACGAAATGAAACACAAGTAATTCTTACTAGCACTCCAATTCCATGCTTCAGGTGCCCCATGAACTTCTGCCCTTTTGTCAGAAACCATACCCAGAGCATCCCTTCAAAATCAACTCTTATCTCATATTCTCATATTCAGCTTGTACATTTCAGTACAGACTGAAGCAACAAATTGGGGGAAGTTCTAATTATAAACAATATTGAACTGTTGAACCTACAAAGAATTACTTTCTGGTTTTGTTTCTCCACTTTAAATATTTTAAAACTATCATAACCTTAAATCTCTGTACCCTTCCGTCCTGATGGGTTGTCACTCTGCTCCTCTCAGTTTGCTTCACTGAGAGACAAACCAGCTGGCCCCAAACACTGGACACCTGAAGTCTGGAGCAAGAGCATTCATATTAGAAAGTTGTTAGCTATAAAACTTCTATCGCTTGAAATAAGAAAGCTTTCAAGCCAACACATAAGTTGATGAGGAGTCTTAGGCAGGAAGGGCAGGAACCCACAGGACAGTGAGCTGCGTTAGTGCTTCTCCTTACAGAACAGCTTGGTTTTATGCTCAGGCTGGCTCATTTTTTAATAGTGGGCCTAAAATCGTGGTAAAACCTTTAAATACACACAACAAATGTAAACACTGGAGCATAGACACACTTCAATTTTTAAAAAGCTCAGCCACCTCAAAAGACACAATTATATGTACACAACCGAAGTAAAATGCACTGGAAAGCACAAATTTCAACATATAGCAGCAAATTAAGGCATTACATCCCCAGACGTAGCTTCCTTCTATATTAAAAGAAACCATATCCTTGTATTCTGGATAAATTAGACTATGCCATTATGAAGGATTTTTGGCATAAGTCTAGAAGAACTGCTTACTTTCTTTTGTGTTTACAGCCCAAATTCTCTAAATGAGAAACTGAAAGAACAGCCGTATAAATTAAGTCTTAGTGAACACAAAACAGATTCAGTTCCTCAGCAGCAATCCAACACTGCAGATTAAAGGGAACCGAGAAAGGGAAAACCTAAAAATGTCAGTGGAGCTACTATTTGTGCATGCACCTACGTGTCTTAGTAACTACTGGCTTTATTTTTTTTTTCTAAGCTCCTAATTGCTTCTTACCCGCACCTCCTGGAACAGAAGAGATTGCTCTTACTTGCTGGCGAAAATTCTCACACCCTGCAGGAGATCACTTTACTCTTATCAACGTCTTCAACGCCTTCAAGGAAGCCAGTGTAAACTCCGCAAACCAACGTAAGTGCAGCCGGACGGGACGAAAGGAAGCACATGGTTATCAGTTTGGAAAAAAACAAAATAATCCCTCCACATTGTGGGCATACGGCTCGTAAATGTGAATGACCCTTTTTGAATCATTCTTTCTAGAATTGCTGATTTGCAGAGAGAAATCTAAGTTAGTAGCCACAATAAACAATTATTGCTTTTAATTTATTAACTAATTGCAAGTGACCTAGGCTGGCGCACCTCATCTCAAAGGATATGTCAGCACTAGTAGTGTTGGCATTTGAAGAGACACTGCTCAAAACCAGGAAGATGTTTCCTCCTGTAAGAGCACATAATCCCCGTTTACAGCATGAAACAGCTGAGGAGGGATTCCATTCCCCCAGCAGCCTAACAATTCCAGTGGTTTTCTGAGAGCTGTCAACTGAAAGGGAGAGTTGAAGGGAAAAAATGGAAAGCAATAAAGTTCCCATTTACAGGGAACCAAATAAAACTCAGGGCGCTCACAGCAGGCAACTTTCTCGTGCTAAAACATCTTGCTCAGGGTCATTTAGCCTGAGTCAGTACTTAGATGTTGCACTGACAGATTTGCATAGTGAAAAATTAGGAGAAACAGTAGGATTGTTTCATGTTCAGTCACGCTGGATGCCGAAGGGAAGTCCAAGAGAATCTCTCCTGTGCTCGCATGCAGGGTCATCACCAGCACCGCTGCTGTGATTCCAGCTCCATAGCCTGTCCTGAATCCAGACTGAATGAGGAGCAGCTCAATTTTCAGGCTATTTGAAGCTATTACTTTTACTATTACTTTTTACAGCCCAAATAAGGGATTTTGAATATTTCTATTCAGAAAGATATAGCTCAAATCCTATAAAACTAAGTAAGGATATCAAGCGTTGCCCGCTCACTTTACAAGCGACTCCAACGAGACGAAACTGTCCGCGTAACTCTTGTTATCAGAATTCTGGACAGCTCTGACACAGCTACTCGCTCCAAAACGTTTTTAATCTATTGCACCAGTCAAAGAGCATTTTACAGAGCACTATCGCTGTGGATAGTACCTATCAGTCAGACTCTGCTTTAAGCCAAAATACTCTTTTTTCCTTCACAGACTACAGTAATGAGAAATGGTGTCGTGATTATTTTCTAAGCTGTTCTGCACTGAGGATGGCAGAAATCATCAGAGCCGAACTAGTAGAGATTATGAAGCGTATTGAACTTCCAATTTCAGAACCGAACTTTGGATCAAAAGAAAATACACTAAGCATTAAGAAATCTCTCATATCCGGTTACTTTATGCACGTAAGGAAAACTATTGTGATTTCATCTTGCTGCATTGTTAACTTATATAGAATACTTCCTGAGAAGCTCAGTTAGGTAGTGGAATCTTTTGATCATGAGAAAGGACAAAAGCCATTACCAGTGTATCACACAAACACTTCTGCCAACTCCACTCTTCCCTCTGGGGCTGAGCTATCACAGCTGGAAGCCCCCACACTTCACTGCAACAGCAAAACCGTCTATGTGCTCTTTCGCTGAAAAAACTCTTTAACTGGTAATATTCTCTCGGGCCTGATCTCCTTTTTGAAGATGTTTTTGTGAAAATACCCTGGAAACAGAGAATTGCCTCGTTGAATATATTTAAGTTTATGTAATATACAGCTTTTGTCATCTCAACCAAATGATGTACTCTAAATGTAAACATAAAGATTAATTTATTCCCACTGGAAACATGCTTTCCTTCACATCAATGTGCTCCACTTAAATACAAGAATGACCCGTCCAAACTACACAACTTCAAGTGCCCGGCCATACTTTGCAATTCTTTAATGATACATCTGTTATCACAAAGACACTTCAAAGCCAAGTTCAGATGCTCACTGGATAAGCCTGTCCACAGCTGTTGCAGGTTCCTTCCAAATATACAGATCAACATTTTTTTTTTTTTTTAACTCTAAGCCTCACTTCATAGTACCCAGTCCCTAGCTTTCCCAGAGGAATTTGGGAAGAGGTTTAAGTTCTCCAGTTGAAAGTATCTGAAGACGAGTTTAATTCCTGCTTTTAATAGAATAGTCAAAAACTGATCTATGCACCCTGCACATTCAATTAATTAATGGGTAACTCTTCGCATTTTTTCCTAGATTGCTCGTGACGTAGATGGCTCTGGGAACTACTTAATGCTAACACACAGACAGGTGGCCCAGCTTCATCCTTTCTCAACATATCATAACACCAGACGGATTCCTGAGTGGGTTTTATTCCACGAGTTCAGTATATCGGAAGATAACTCCATCCGAGTTGTCTCTGAGATATCACCCGATCTGTAAGTTAACAAACTGTTTCTCCACTCACACCTCTACTACAAAAGCCCCAAACAGGGTTAAGTGGCAGAGGGGGTAAGGATGTGCACGTACGTTGGCCCTCTCCTTTATCTCTGCCATAAAAGTAGCCATCTTCTGGTTCTGCAGAGAAATCACGCCAAGCGTAACTGATTCACCCAAACCAGGGATGTGGGTTTAAAAAAACCCAACAAACCAGTACAATAGGCATAAGACAGAGGGACAGTCTTGACATCTAGTCAAACAAGAGGAGTTGGCATCACTGGAAGAGTGAAAAAATTGTTGGGTTTTCCACACTTTTTATATTGACTGGGGAATATGTTAAAAAATTTTATTTCTTTGTTGGCAGTATTATTTTGTTGCTGTGTGGAGCTTTGCTTGATGTCTTCATTTTCATGCAGAACACCTACTGCATTAGCACTCAGAACAACTAAAAGAGGGAAAAACTGTGACCTCACACCCTTCCTCTTTTAATGCAAAATATAACATCACTTAAATCAGCTTTCTGTATTTCCTAATGATCTGTTCAGGACCTGAAATAAGTCTCAGTGTCTGCCACTGTAACTGTCATCAATTCACCCACTGAAAAAACAGCTTTTAAGTATCCAGTTTCTTACTAAGTGAAATATACAGGAAAAAAAAAATAATCAAGGAAAAGTTAACCCAGCAGTATACTCAGAGATTAATCTAGCTGGAAATTTCTTTGTTCTGTGAAAAGCTATTTTCCAGCAAATTTTTTTCTCGACATGTTTTATGCACCCAGCCAGCTAAATCACTCCCTATCAACTGCTCACAGACTCAGGAAAAGACTTCAGTCTTCCTTCTGCAAAAATCTCTTTTCACTGTCCAATCTTTTCTACTTCCGATGTTTTTAAGAAAACCTTTTTGATAATTTTATTGAACCAAAAATATGTTCAAATCCAGAAAAATTACTATTTAATGCAATCTGCAGCATTAAGAATTAAAAGACAACCACCTGAAGTGTAGACTGAGTAGGTGAAGTGCAAGTCTATAGAAAACACAACCACTACATCTTGCAGAGAGTTCTGGTTTTGAGTTGAAATATCACCTTCTTTGCTGTTTGCGTGGGCATGGTGCTGGTGTCTTTTGTACGAGCCTGGAAATAGCTATTCAAACATTTCAAAATTCATTAAAATAATAATAATCTTTTGTCTTATTTCCTCACCAGATTCATGGAGCTGGTACCTCAGTATTATTTTAGTAATCTTCCTCCTAGTGAAAGTAAGGACATTCTGCAGGAAGTGATTAATCACTCGTCACCTGTTTCAGCTGCGAAGGAGGAACACCAAACTAACAACAGCAAAGAAAATGAAAACTTTCCCCAAACTTCTACTGAACAAAGATGTATTATTCAGTGATATATTGGACAAATATAAATAAAAACAGTGTACACAATATACATCCACATCTTAAGCCCATGTAATTATTTCAAACTTTTGGTATATTTAACAGAAGAAGCATTTAGAATGGGGACTTTTCTTAACAAAAGAAGTTTCATGCATTATTTTGTAACAAAAATATACAATTTAGTTTTGATTAAAAACATATTGAGCGAATCTTCACGTTTTCCTGTAACACTGGGTTTTTACTGACTGTTTAACAATGATACTAAATTATAGTAAGATCCAATACTTAAAAATATTAATTTGATGTATATTTTCAGTTGTACCACCTTCTTGTCTTCTAGGTGACCAGAAGCAGCATTTGAGCAGTACAAAACCATTAACTCGACAGCTGTCTTTGGGAAAAATCATAGTCATAGCTCTGCATGGCTGCTTTACAAAAACAGTGTTTGTAGGGAAGTTCAGAGTGAGAGATAGTCTTTGAGCTTATCCATAATTTCATTAATTCCTTCAGCTGGAACAATCATAACAGTCCGCAAAGGTTTCATTGGTACATCATCAAAGGACCATCTGCCACCCAAACAGGTGTCACTTTCTTCTTGCACAGAGTAGTTGAACTTCAGAAAGGCTTTCTAAACAACAGAAATAAATGCAGTAGGATTAACACTTTTAATTAGCAGGAAGATTAATACATCATTTAAGCAAAGTAAAAATAACAATAAAAATTATGCACATGCTTATTAAGAAGTTATTTTCTTCCCTCTCAAAAGGCCCACCAATAAAACCTACAAGACAATCTGCTCTTAAGTGCTTCAAACTATTTGCTTTTCACAGAATTTATAGAATTCATATTAAATTCTCATGATTGCTATCATTGTTTCAGAAAAAAAAAAGACCCTAACCGATAAAAAAAATCGCACAATGCTCCCCTCATATGCTTACTGTACCTCATTTTAGATGGTTTTAAGACAGTACCTCATTCCATTTATCACATTAAGAAATGCTGACCCTTAGAAGCTATTGTACCAACCAGCAGGGATCCCTGACCAATGAAAGAAGTATCAGGTTCTTAACAGACCTCCAACCCTTCAAGAGCAAACCACTAGCTGTGTAGTTTCAAGAATTAGCAGATCAGCCAAAACCCAGATGAAAGAAACAGTGAGAGAGCACAGCCTGCACTAAAAATGACAGTTTGGTACGGGCAACATGTGGAAGGCCTGTACAGTGAACAGGCTCTGCTCTTCTCGTGGCCTACTCTTACACTGTTGAGTCCTAATAATTAATGTATCTGCGAAAATATGTGGCACAGTAATCCTCTCTTTCACACTGCCAGTAGAAATTACATATTAAAGGGGTGGGCACTAATATGAATCCTCAGCAGAATTTCAAAAAGCTCTTGGAAAGTCTCTAGGTGGCTAGAGCCACTGAAAGACACATATATCGAGTTTGTTGCTTAAAAAAAACAGGAGTCCATAATGTGTATTATTTCTTCTCGGTGCATACAGCACGCAGATAGAACGGTCCCTTTTTACCAGCTTTCCCAAACAAAATGCCTGACGGATAAGAAAAACTTACCTAACAAATGTTCCTAGTTCTCACTCAAGTCAGAATAAGAAGTATGAACTGAACTCCTAAGTGGAACAACTCTTCCCTTTGCAGAGAAAGTTAACATCCAGACTCCTTTAAGGTTTGCTATTTCCTAACAGTATCTCAAGGCTGTAAATTTATTTTTGGAAGAACCATCAAATTGAGTGGTTTTGCAAAAGAACAAACAATTTGAGCAATGGATGCCCTAACCCTTTAATCAATTCCAAGTCTGCTTAAAACTGAGTTTTTCCTCTGCTCCCTCGATAACAATTTAGGGAACAAAATAAAGCAGAGGGAACTGACAAGTGCAAAAAGGCATCTCTCTGTTTTATTTAGCCCTAAGCGTCTGCCTCACCACATTTATTACTATTTTATGGCAATCTAATTAACATTATGTGCGATCAAGGAGGATATACACTCCAACGCTAATTTAACACATATACATTATTAAGTACAGAGTCCCACTTAATCTAATATCCTCCATAACGTTTAAAATGAATTTGTTAAAAACACTAGACAGGCTGTTAAAAAGAAAAGCATGTTCAGTTTGAATCTATCCACTTGGGTTGCAAATTACTGCAATTTAGACAAAAGCACACAATTAGTCTTTAAAACGCCACTCAAATAACAAAACAGAGATCAATACAAAACAGGCCTCTAGAACATCACACCCACAGACACATGGGCATCACAGGCTTCTCCCCTTCAGCTTTTCAATAACATGTTACACAAAGCCCAAGTTCAGTAGGCAAAGCTGCGATGGCAGGAACACACAAAAGCCCAAACCTGTTACTGCACAGAGGCTACAGCAGTATTCCCTAGAGTTAACAATGGATCCCCTCCACCTACATTTTTCATCTTCCTAAGAAATAAAATTACAGCTGTATCATAGCCTCTACTAGAGACTGTCATGAATGATTACACACAGGAACCTTTCCATTAACCATATGATCATGTACTTTGTCGTGTAGGTGCTGCCAGAAACGAAAAATAACGTGCTCTTGACAAAGCAATAATACTGTAGAATAATATTTTTAAAGCTTTGAAAAAAAATCAGGAAATATGAAAAACTCTTTGCATTTCAAAGTAGATTTTTAATTTAATTTCCTGCATCTTCCTCTCTCCTGATCTGGTTTGGGAGCACAAGAATTGAGTAGACAGGTTCCCTCAGGAAACAGGAAGTAATAATTTCATCTCAGAATTTTAGCACTTTTTATTAATATACTTGTCCCGAGTAGAACAGAGACAGAAAAGGGAGGAGACAGCTATTTAATTAGATCTTCAAAAGTTTTTTACTCTAAGCACATGTGTTACCTCATAAAAGAATTCTTCCTCTGCATTTGCAAACATTAATTCCTCCTTTTGCTGATTTCTCCTTTCCTTCCTCTTAGAATTGCTCTTTGTGACCTCTGTGAAGGTCTTGCTGATAAGAAGATAGTAGTGGCACTTTCCACATGGTTTGTTTGTTCTCTGTGCCTCAGTCAGCTCTTTCCTAAGGTAAAATAAAGTTTACACATACAATTTAAAATTATATGTTTACAACCTTTAACAAGTGTGTAAATAAACCTCATAATGGAAGGATATTCACATTGTAGCCTGTTTTTCAAAAGTGCTATAGAACATTAGTTTTGCACACACATTTCTAGTACTCAAACATACTATTTGCACTTTAAAACAATAAAAATATTGATGTGATTCCACACTTCACAATATAACCCTTTTTTTTTTTCCCCCAAATCTTGTTTGTGGTAGAGAGTCTGTGAAATCATTCTAAGGGCAACTCTCCTGCAAGTTCATTACGTTATCAACGGCATGAAGAACTAGAACTGAAGAGCCAAAAGATGCTCTTGCCCACCCTTGTGTTAAACAAGTTATCACTGCATCAGAGGCTAAGATCTAAATTTTAGTTGTGACAAGTGCTGTATTAGTGGTAAACATAAAGGCCAGGCCTTCAAGCCCCTCATTTCTATCTTTAAAAACCCTCTTGATGAACAATATCTACGTGTTTCCTTTCATATCAAAGTTGTAATTCTTCAAAGGTCTATTTTATTGTTTAAACGAGTCATGACAGCAATCAGTTTAATATGACTTCTAAGCTAATCTTCTAATCACCTAAGAGAAAAGAGAGAAAAAAAAGTAATAAAAAAAGTCTTCTTTAAGTTACTGGACCTCCTTATCCAACAATATTTCCTGGTTCTCAACGTGGGACTAAAACAATCTAATGCTGTAAGTCAACGGATTTGTCCACTTACTCTCACGCAGCTTATGATATAAATCCATGGACTGGTAGAGATCAATCAGCACCTAACCTGCTCCACTCATTTACCTGAAACTTAGTATGCTTACAGGCCTGATCCTCAATCCAAATCTTCCATTCCAGAGCCAGACATTAACACATGAGCAGAAACATGCACAGTGCTCTTAATCAGCATGCTATAGAAAGTTCTCATTTTTAAATTTTCCTAGATAAATACCAAAATAATCTGCAATACAAATATAAACCACAATATACGCACAGCTATTTCTGCAGTAGGACAGCACATATTCTTAAATCATTTCCCCCATCTTAAAGAGTTTGAAAAGCCTAAAGGTATAATAAATACTAAAAAAGCAACTGAAGACATTATGTGAGATAAAAGTGATTTTTTCTGTTCACATCTTACTTGTATCTGTAGTATCACCTGTCTTAACAGAGTTCTGTATACATAAGACTTCTGAAAAAATATAAAGAAAAGGTACTATTCCACATCACATCAAAGAAAACGCCAAACAAACTTACTGGAGCTGCTGGTGCATGGGCAGAGCAATCTGTGGCGGTACGTTAATGAATCTTTCACTTAGCAGAAGACCAACAGGTTTAGTGCTGTCATTCAGGAGCTTATTCAGTTGCTCAACTACATGCTGTTCGCAGCTCTTCTCACACCGACTTAGAATCAGCTCTTTGATTTGTTCAGCACACTGTGTACCCTAGAATCAAAAGGTGTGTTTTCTTTACATTATAGTACAATTATTTATACAAGAAAACCTTGAATGTAAACTTCAGGGGAATATTCTAGGGGCCTACTGACAATTTCCTTAAGCAGTTTCTAAAGCACTGTACAATTTCTCTGGAATTATTTACCAACCCTGACAGCAAAGAAAGGTTCTTAACTGATAGGAACACAGTGAGGAGCTGCAACACCAGCACACTCAACAGCAAAACTCAAAAGCTGCCAAAGACAAAAGTGAAAAAAGACAAGAGGCTGGCAGCTCAGTTACCCTGGAACTACTTACAAGACCCAGTTTTAACTCTTTATCACACTTTTTGCTTTAGGTTTGACCTTCAGCAAGTTACACAGGCCTAGATCCAAAAGAAAGCTAAGCGAAAAGCAAATTTTAAGACCACAGTGCTACATGGTGGAATTCAAAATCCTGATCTGCCTGTCTAGGCTTGTTATACAAGGCAGAAAAGCAGACTGCAGTCTCACTTATACTGTCTACAATAATAAAGAATACCAACCTTTCTTTCTGTTAAGTTTAAGAAGCTTATAAAACCAAAGACTTCATCATCATCTTCATCATCATCACTGCTGTCTTCTTGGACTTCTGCTTGCTGTTTAATGAAAGAAAAAGTAACAACTCATATTGACATTCTATTTCCACTCTCTGCAGCAAGAACTGTTTTTCTTTCCAGATGATGCTCAGCAGATGACAACCACCTAGGTAATCTGTACAAACACACAACCTACAAATTCTGGTAACAGTTATGAAACTGGCACATCATTGAATGCCTCTGTGTACTTAGAGCCAGGTAGCAGGTACATAGAGAGCCAGGTCATCTGTCTTCTACAGCAGCATCTTTTGAAAGGCACTAAAATCTGATAGCTCACATATAATGAACAGCATCTTGGTACAAGGCATGGTAATATCTTAAGCAAAACCAAATTTCTTCAGTTGCTAACATAAGAAAGGAAACCTGCAAAGTATTAAAAACCATACAGCAATAGAGCTTTGACAGAGAGTGAAACAAAAGGCTTAGCAAAAATCTGCAATGAAAACCCTGGGGAAAAAAACGTTGAGTCATGCAGTTGCATTACAAGGATCATATTTCAGCAAAAACCCTACTGGCACAGGACAAAAAAGTAACGTGTAGCAATGATGCCATGCAACATGCTGTAACAGCACAGCTGCTCTGTGGGGGCAGCCTGTTTGCGTTTACCAGTAACCTTGGCCATGACACCTTAGGACTACACAGCTCTGAACAGCTTCCTTAGCCAGGAGTAACTCAGAAGCCTCCACAGAGCGCTGCACTGCCAGAGCAAAACTTCTTCAGGATCCTTTCAGCACCTTTCCTACACCCAAAGAACTCTGCACAAAAGGAAACTGGCTATTTTTGGTCTGTACCTCTGCACATACTGAAAACATTGCGAAATCTCAAGGTCCCATTTCTTACAGGGATGACAGAAACTTCTCCATAGCATTTTCAGCATTATTAGTCTGCTACACCAAAATACAGAGAGAAATATGAAGAGCCTTCCATGTGTAAAACAAATGAACCAAAATAATAAATCAAATTCCTTGTCTGGTTTAAAGTAGGCAAAGTAATTCAGCTCCTGTAGAAGAATTATCCTCAAAGAAACGAACCAAGCAAGCACACAAGTTGCAAAGATAGGATTGCTTTCTGAAAGTCTGTTAAGTCATTTCAACATGAAAAGAATTGTGCTTCATTTAAAAACATAAATTCTGTCTTACCTTGATAATACTTCCAATATGATTCTGTTGTATTAATATATCAGTTAATTCAGCAGTGTTAACAGGAGCTTTTAGAAACAACTGGAATACAAGAAATTAGGATTAGGTTTTAAGCCTGATGATACATTGTGGGTTACTTAGTAGAAAATAGTAATTTCTCGAATTTGCTATGCAATACTCTGTTCCATTTTTAATTTCCATTTAATGAGTTTATTTAAGTTCCTTCAACATAATATGCTAAAAATTAAAAATCAGCTTCTTGAAGCACTTGCTCCTTGAACCACCACAAGCTGGTATTTTGCATACTTGATATCCTTTTGAGTTTGGTATGATCTGAGTGCTTGCTGAGCATGGGCTTACACCAGAAACAGCCAAAAGATGACTGGAAGCTATCAGATGTAACAGACATATCACTGGTCTGGTTTTTAAGGGCTGTAATTTACAAAAAAATCTCCAGGAAATTGACTAACACTGAATGAGGCTTTCTGAGCAGCAACTAACACGATAAAGATGGAAAGATTATACACATCATGGAAGAACAGCTCACTGTGGCTGTAATTATTAAATTTTCATGAGCTGAAGCACAGTAAAACTGTAAATCAATATGGATAATGTGAACTGATGACTCTGGGTAGCTCTTCAGACATTATTTATTAATGGATATATCAACCGAACTAACAAGTCAACGTACCTGTTGTAGTAATTTCTTTATCCCGTTATAGTCATTGTCTGATATGGAATGTGCTTCAAATTCAATATTCACTTCCTATGAAGAAATCAAATAAAGAATATCAAACATTCTTGGCAAGCAGGTATATCAAAACAAAGCTAAACTTTACAAATTTCTAAGTTCATAATTATAAATGTTCAGAACATTTCACTAATACCAGCAATGCACACCTTGATGTCTTACACCAGAACTGAGGGAAACTCAATGTATCTTTCTATCAAGACTTCCACACTGAAATAGACCAAATCGTGATATATCATCCTCAAAAGGGGGGACTACTACATTTAAGTGTTATAAAGCAAATTTTATCCAGTGCACAAACAATTGCAAATACATGACGGTAGCATGCACCAGAGCAGGACATACAGAAACCCTCCTGAAAACCCCTGCCACTGAAGACTCAAGAAACTTCATCCACAAACGCCACAATATAAAACACTGTCCTACCTACATGACGTGGGAATGCTGAGCACTTAGG
>VZRU01019224.1:0-31414 GCA_013398155.1 Pedionomus torquatus
TTTTTCCCTGTTCTACCTTGTTGTCCTGTTAGTTTCTGTCCCAACCCACAAGTGCTGCCTTTTTCTTCCAACTGCTCTAATGCCACCATAAGGCGTTAGCCAGCCGGGCTGCCACGTGGTTCTTTTGTTGCCGTCTGAGGCTAAACCACGACACTCGTGTATGCTCTTGTTGCTGGAAGATAAAATGTGATGTACCCGTGTCTTCAAAGGGCATATCAGCTTGTTGCTTTCAGGAGGAAAACCCACTGCTTTTGAATCTGGCGTGCCTTGCTTTTCAAATTGTGGCAGTGTGTGTACTGGAGAGATACATTTTTAAATATTTTTCTTTGGTTTTTTTTTTTGCCTGTAATTGGAAAAATGCCCCTGACCTGTAGAATTCTGAAAATGAATATTGCTGGGACTTGGAGCAGGTGGCTTCTGCATCTCCTGCTGAACCTGGAATACATGGTCATTTGGGGTGTATTTTCCATCTCATGCTCCTTATCACATGTCCCATTCTCCGTAGTGGTCCAGCATTCTCTAAATTCACATGAAATCAAATGGCTGTGGTTTTCTGTGATAGGTCATACAGGAAATGCTACAAACTTAGGTCAGAAGTTAGGCCATAAATGTATAGCTCGTAGATGAGCCGTGTTTCACTGCAGTACACCTGGGAAGAATCTTCCTGCACCTAGACTTTTTGGACATCTTCTGTTTAGACAGGAATATCGTACAGGAAGAACACGCTTTATTGTGCAGAAGAGCATACTTGATAGCCTCTGATAGAACCTTATTGTATAGAATAATCTTAAATTATTGAGATGAGAACAGGTGACACCGAGGTAAAGCAGCAAATGCATCCACTACGTACAGGCTTTCCTTTCCCAGTCAAGTCAGTTCTCTTTGATTTTTGCCTGACATTAGCAAGATTATGCAAATATTGTGGCAGTCATTTAAAAAAAAAAAAGAAATTAAAATCTGGGTTTTCCTTCTTGAAAAGCAGGTTTGAGGCATTCTTTATGAGAACAGCAGTTGTGTTCACGCTGTGGTGGTTTGCAGAGGCACTTGTAGGAACGCTGCGTTCCTCCTTTCAAGTTTCAGGAGGAATTTTGGGTGAGCAAAGTGCAATCATTGTGGTGTAACTTTTAATTTACTTCAGTCAGCTTTACAGATACAGAATGTGATATCTAAGTCTCGGGGGTTGTAAATAGCTGCAGAAATATTGCAAAGATAATTTATTGTTGTATCTTAATTAAAACTATAATTAAGAAACATTTTGCTAATAACATGCTAACAAATTTTCTGAAAGGTAATATAATCAGAGACTTGATTCTTACTTTTCATACCCTTTACAGTGGTGCATTTCCATTGACATAGATGAAAAGACTTGTAGGTTTGTTTTGGTTTTTTTTTTATATCATCATCATTAGAATCAGGACCAGAATTTGTAATTAAAGATTTGAAAGTTAGTTTCTTGGACATTGAACTTTTTCTTCATTGCATTTCTTCCATTGGTAGTAAATGTTCTGTCTGTAAATCTCTGCTATCTGCAGAGACTAAAATTAGAATACAGCCTTTTTACATACTTTTAACAAAAATAGAAGGACTAAGTATCTGTCCTGC
The DNA here is from genome assembly GCA_013398155.1 of Pedionomus torquatus. Classification (NCBI taxonomy): domain Eukaryota; kingdom Metazoa; phylum Chordata; class Aves; order Charadriiformes; family Pedionomidae; genus Pedionomus; species Pedionomus torquatus. The sequence continues at coordinate 1,603 of VZRU01019224.1, forward strand.
ACTACAGTAATGGTAAAGCATTTCAAGGTGGCTTAGGCAACTGACAGCTAGAAGTTAGCAGTCCTTATTCAAAAGAAAGCTGTCATCTTCCAAAATTTTTTTACATTTATTATCTTTTGAAACAGTAGGAGACTCTGAGAACATGATGCATTTGTGCAGCTATGGCAAGCAAAAATCAGTAGTAGAGATATTTTTTCATAATACAGTATCCAATTTTCACAGATCTAGTTTTTAAAAATGTTTTTTTCAGTGAAGCCACTTATAACAGTTTATTTTTAAAATCTTTCATGTTTGTAAATTGTTTTGTGATTCTAAACAAATGGGAGCTCTGGGAGTACAAAGCAAATTTAGTAAATCTTTGAGGCAGTGGGAAATGTTTTTCAAAGGTTTTGTTCACTCACGACATCCTGAAAGTACACACCCGTAAAAGAGCATCATCCTCTGGCTGCACAGAGCTAAGTTCTTGAACTGAAGAAGGGACCTGGAGGAAGAGGTGAATAGAAAGACATAATTTGGCTGGCAAATTCGAGGCTTTGTGTTTAATTTAAAAAAAAAAAAACAAAAAACTTTTCATGTTTAATTTAAGGAAATAGTAGAACATCGGGATTTATAATCCTAATGATGCTGTGTCAGTGCTACATGATGCTAGTGGCATGCCTGCTGTATAGGCTGCAGATGTATAGAAACATTTTAGTAAAAATGCCTTTCTTGTTGTTACTGAGAAAAAAAGGAGAAAACAGCTAAGGCAGCAACAACAAAAACAACACATTAGGCATGCACTACTAGTCTAACTAATTCTAGGGGTGCTATTAGCAGACATTTAGGCAAATTATTAACATTTAGCATCAGCAGAAATGCAATTGCATTCCTACTTTTCATGTTTCTGGCAAAATACGCATGGCCATTCAAGGGAGGAAAAGGACATTGAAGCCATTTGTTAGGTAGTACAGCCTAAATGTGGAAAGAAATTCTAGGGAAATGGCTAAATTGAAAAAGAAACTTGAGTCAAAAAATGTTAATTAAAAAGGGAACTGGGTTTCATAAAGAATAGTGCTAATCAGGTGTTTGGTTGGCATTTTCTGTGTATCACCACTAATACCAATTTTTAAAGTCTTATGTTTTAACACATTTTATACTTAATTTCCTTTTTTTTTCCCAAATTCTTGGAATCTGGTGAAAGTTTTTGAAAAAGGTATACAAAGTAGTCTTGAAGGTGCATTCATTGTGCAGTTCAAGTTGAAAATACTTTTAAAAATATTTTTCATCTTCTGGGATATACCAGACAACTCTACAGCAGAACAGGCTGAAGGGATAGCTGCAATAACTGTCTTACTTTTGACAATGATAAAGGAGAAATGCTTTATTATAAGTCATAAAATATAGTGTAGACATATTGTGATACTGTAAATGGGAAAATGCCTTCTAACTCTAGCTTAGGGATTTTGTGGGTTGACTGACAAAAAATTACACAATAGGAAACTCCTCTTCAACTTTACAATTCAAGTAAAATATTTATTTTTTAAAAAAGCTGTCATGGATTCTAACTATTATGAGTATTTTTTTAAGCACTGAAGTTTGTCTGGGGCCCAACATGTTTTAAATGTCTGGCTGCATAGTCCCATATATTTACTATCACTGATACTACAGGGATTCCCAGTTTAAAAAAAAAACCAACCAAATTATCATTATTCTATTTTATGTTTCTATATTTGAAAAATCAGTTTGTATTTTATTTGGTATCTTGTTCTTTGAGCTACCCAATTTGCAACTTTGTATCGGGAAGGAGAATTTATGAACTAAAATAGAAAAACCTCTATGTGTCCTTAATTGTATAGATTATTTCTATTTCCCTCTCTGCCTGGTCCTCCCCTCCGTTCCTCTAAGTGGTGTTAATTTATTGTGCCCTCTTGGGCCTTTGGAGACCTCAGAGCTCCCAGAAGGATTCGTGATGCTTGTTGCCTGTTCAGGTCCTTTTGTTTTTTTTCCGACTACATAAAGCGTTAATATGTGGAGACAACAGTTCTGACAGTGTAGCGTTAATCCTTCTGTATTGAGAGTTGTCTATATGAACTTTTACTATTTATTTTTTTTCTCTCACCTACTCCACAACATAAGTAGGCCTGATTTTCGTCTTCACTTCAGTACTGTATATTCATAGAATCATTTAGGCTGGAAAAAACCTGTAGGATTGTTGAGTTTAATCGTTTTGATCAATGGAATTATAGCAAATAAAATACTAAGTCTTGTCTGGGGTTTTGATTATGTTGGTTTAGAAATGCTTTTTGTTGTGTTTTTTGTTGGTGTTGTTTTTTTTTTTTTAAATAATGTCCTCTTTCAATGAGGAGCCAGGAGTCACATTTGTATGAACTGGATACTTTGTTATGCTAACACATATTTTGTGCTCAACATGTACAGATTTAAGTGATTATTTATATAAAATGTATGAGAAAAAATTCTTCCTCTGCTTGTCGAGACTTCAAGATCCTGAATTTTTATACATGCAGCAGCTAATGATTTAATTTGTATTGGTGGCAGCTTAAATCCCATCACTGCTCAAATGGCATTGACTGCTGCTACAAAAATCTGCAACCATGAAATAAATCCCAGATTATGGAAAAAAAAAAAAAAAGTAGACCAGTTTTAAATACTTCATTTCTCAAATACTAATCTTGTAAAGTGAGCTACTTAAATTTAAAAGAAGAGTAAATAAACTATTCTTACAGAAGCCTTCAATGTATCTCTCAATACACCTGGAATACTAATGTTACATTTGTAGGTTTCAGAGGATTTGGGTCCTTTTAAGCTTTCTTTTAAAATTTTTCTTCTATCTTTGAACATGTTTTGGGAAGGCATGATGAACTTCTGTTGAAGGCAGCAGAATTTGAAAGTGTTCAGTTCAAGTGTGATGCCAGAAAGAATGCAAAGTCTTTCAAGCGATCATAATAAAAACTCATCTAGAAGGCCCCCCATTTTTAAAGTTGTTTTTTTTTTATTATTATTATTATTATTATTCTAAAGGCGTATTTCACACATGAGCTGGATTTCTTCCAACACATCATAATAAATTTCAAGGATTGTGCTGACAGCATCATAAAGACCCTAGAAACTGAAGTTTACTGAGCATAGCACTGAAGTGATTGCTATTTTTAAAATCTTTGAAGAAAAGGAATTTTGGGGAAAGAGATTCATTGTAATGAGAATGTTAAATGCAGTCCTCCTTGTGCTGCTCAGTCACAGCACCCAGTTAAACCTCTGCACGTAGGATAATTGTTGACAGACAAAGCAACAACTTGAACTTTGCAATGTCAGTGGCTTTCAGCCGCTCGCCTGAACCTGCTTGTTGTCGACAGCTAAAAAAATGTCAGACCAGTGATTTTCCTTTATGAGATTTCAATGTATAAAACTAACTGCATAGGAAGTTTGAAACATCAACTTGTTTCTGTTGTTTAGATCCCTTGGGGCTTGGACAGACACAAAGATATGGTGTTACTTTGCATTGTAACTGCTTTCTATACCGAGAGGGTGTTCAACACCAGAACAGGCTGCCTGGAGAGGTGGTGGATGCCCCAAGCCCAGCAGTGTTTAAAAAGCTTTTGGACAATGCCCTTGATAACATGCTTTAGCTTTTGGTCAGCCCAGAACTGCTGAGGCAGTTAAACTTGCAGGATCCTTGTAGCTCCCTTCCAATTGAAATAGCCCAGTCTAGTCTATGGTAACTCTTAAACCAAAAAAAAACAAACTGTGGTAAACTCCTCAAAAGCTTCTTCTTTGACCAGAGTCCTCAAGAAATTAGTTCATTAGATCTGGGACGATGGAACTGTCACCTTCAAATGCAGTAATGTTGCTGAAACCATTTGTTGCGGACCGAAAGTGTTGAATTTGTGGAGCACAGCAACAATTTCTGCTGAGGCTGTTTCTTGCTCGTTTATCAAATGCAGATCTGAAGTTTAATAGAGCCAGTGCCACGTGTGTTGCTGTAGCAGTGCACCAGATAAGCAGTGTCCCTGTGTGGCCGGATGGCAAAATGTAGTAAAGCTGAAAGCTTTTCTCTGCTTGTGTGATGGGTCACCCAGCAATGTTTTGGAAACAGGAGTGTTCCTTCATTTTGGATCACCTTTCTAGTAGCAATAAAGCAGTGTACTGCCTTTAATACATTGCTGTTGAGCCTTGACAATAAATCATAGAATCATAGCATGGTTAAAGTTGGAAGGGACCTCAAAGATCGAGTTCCAACCCCAACACATTCCAAGAAGTTCCTGGATTTCTTGTGCCCTGCTACGTTGTCCTTCCAACAGATATTGGAGTGGTTGAAGTCCCCCATGAGGACTAGGGTGTGCAAGTGCGATGCTGCTCCTATCTGTAATGGAGAGGGTAATCCAGAAAACACATCCCATAGTCACTTTTAGGTTGCTGAAAAGCTGTATATGGGCTTGTTTCACTTCTTTGTATAGCTATTGAAATACAAGTTTTGCTCAAATGGATGAAACAAAATGAACTGTGACTTAAGGCAAGAGTTTGCCTCTATGATTTATTTTATCCATCTGAATATTCTAATCTCAGTATACTTACCTAATCATTGATGTCAGCTGTTCTTCCACCTGTATTATGGAACATTTTATATTTTTTAATAATGAAGGTTCTTTCCTGCCTGCTGTCTTTGAGTTAGGTGTTACGCTAAGCATATGGGCAGTGCCAGAAGATGGATATGCACGGATAACTTCTGTTAACACTGGACAAAGAATGGAATGGATGCTATAAACATTTTCAGCCCTAATATTTTCTGTAGGAAGGATATAGCAATTCCCATAGTTGTTGATTAATTTGGTGTTTTTAAACCATTCTCTGGGGCATCGTTACTCTAACAAAATTTTAATCAAGTCTTTCAGTGGCAATACTGAGTTTTAAAAGTTAGTAGTTACTGGTTACAGCTTGACTTTATTAGTATACAGGAAAATCATTCTGTGGTGATTAACATCTATTCGCATCTTGGAATGCATTCTGGGCTCTAAATTATCATAAAAACTAAAGCAATCTTCTTAAAAGGGCTTAAAATATGGTAATAGATACAGCATACTAGCACCTGCAGCTCAAGGTACTAAAGTTATTAAGGTTGGATATAATTATATTTATTTTGCAAGCATCTAAATGAGGGGGGAAATGAGAAACAAAGTTTAATAAAAATTTAAAAGATGAGCAATCAATTTGAAGTCAATTTAGATTTTTAAAAATTTCTTTGATTTAATAAGCATATTGCTATTTCTGGTGCATATGAAACACTTCACAAAGTATTTTGAAGTTCAAAACCTGTGGCGGAATTGTGACATTCTTTGTGCTGAGATTATATTAGTGAATGCAGTCAAGTGGGTTGCTTGTGATTTACAACAGGAAATCAAGAAGGAAAGGAATTATTTTCACAAGTTCAGTTTCTCAAGTTTAGCTGCTTCTTACCTATGTGCTGTGCTGGTTTTTTTGGGGGGTTGTTTTTTGATTTTTTTGAGAGTTACTTACAGGTTTATTTTCTAGTAGTCTAACAGTCCAGGAAGTATGAAAAACAAAACATGGCAGCTCTTTGAAACTTGGTTTCTGGTTTATACCTGTGCAGGTATCCTGAGGGAATAGGTTAGCCATGAGCATCAGTGGTACCTGAAAATGAGCAGAGGCTCCTGTCCTGGAATGCTTTGCTCATTTAGAGATGCGGTACACCGATAAAAAAGTAACTGATTTAAACTTGACTCAGTTCCTATTCTGCTGTTAGATTAACGGTGCTAGCCAAGAAATGACACTGCTTTTTTTGCAAAGGGTTATGATTATTTCCCCAATGTAAAGAGAAATAAATGTATGTACATGTTTCTGATGAGTACTTGTGGCATAATAAACAGATGGCTTCTTACTCCTTATTTCCTTATTCTTTTGATTGTTTATTGAATGAATCTCTGCCTGTCTTTAAGATAACAAGACGACATGCTGACATTTGATGGTAGCATTTATTGTGCATAAAGTGAAGCATGTATAGCACATCAAATGCAGAGTTGGAATGCCAAGAGAGATTTACAGATAACAGAAATTAGCAGAAAATGCTTCTTACTATCAGTACAGAAAAGCTGTATTTTAAGTGACAGCCAGATGCTTGTTTACTGTGATTATAAAGTTAATGGTAATATTCTGTTCGCAGTTCTGTGTGCAGAGCAGCTACTGGGGTCATTGGAAATTCTGGGAGACTTCAACCCCTAGGTTTTTGTTAGTTGTTTTTGTTAGTTTTTTTAAAGTAAAATGATGACTGCTGCTCACAGTGCCAAACAGTATGAAGTAACATAAAAAAGGTAGCTATTTAATGAGGCATTTAATTTGTTTTGGGGGAGGTATGTGTGTTTTGCTAGATACAGTACAGGAAAGCAAAATCTTGCAGGCCAAAAGATTATCATTCATCAGTACTTTTGTTTCAACTTTTTTCAACAGTTCCTTCAGTGCTACATGCTTTTAAGCATCTGTTGGTATTGTGTGATGATCTTGATAGGATAGAAAATGAGTTTTCACTGCATAGGAATGAATTCAGAATCTTTTTTCCCCTATTTGGAATGAAGTTAAAATTACAGTTTGTTCCTTATGTAGATATCCTCTTCCAGCTGTACCACTTGAGATTTAGTTTAGCTTTAAGTTTGAAACTAAAAGGAAGTAGTGAAAAAGAAAATTGAATAAAAAAGAAGGGATACAAATACAAAACAAAAAAACAGCAAAACCAAAAAAAGCCAAACCAAACACCACAACAAATAAGGAAAGCCAATAAACAGTGTAATTACTAATTCGTTCAGAAATGGGAGTAATGGTTTTCTGAAATGAAATAACCAAATCCAATAACTAACAGTTTGTCAGGGCAGTAATAGTGGTATTTGTATCTCTTTTAATTGGTTTTAACCTTTCCCTTTGTGTGGAACTATTAAAAAATTAAACGCGTAAGTATTTAGAGAGACAGATTTATATGAGCTCATGGCTTGCACCGTTTTAATGAGGTCAAAGCAATAAAGTCTCAACAGATCCTAAGGTCTGAATGATTGAATGACTGTCTTCCACTGCTGATTCACAGTGTTTTGCTCCAGTCTTAGAGTTGCTGTTTAAATATGAAAAAATAAATTTCTACACCTAGGAACTTGTTCTTGAGTGTTTTACCCTTTCTTAGGAATGTGTATGCAAATGTACTTGAAAAAAAATGAAAGAAGTCTTGCATCTTGGCAAGAGGAAGATGGAAGTGATGGATTAGAGAAAATGTTTTTAAGCAGTGCTTGATTTTAAAATAAGTAAATAAAACTCGTGGGCACACGAGTGCTTAAATGTATCTATTTAGGGTATTCAGGCATGTCTCCAGGAAATTCTTTGTTATTCATATATATTGAAGTTATGACCAGAGTTTAGCAATTGGGAAATGTGCTATTTTCCTGATGCAAGGTGACACATGTGGTCGTTAAGTAAGTGGTAGTCTTAGTGACAGTGTGGACAGTAATTATTGCTTCTTGAACTTTCCTTAGTGGCGTCATTTATTAAAGGTGTTTATTTTATTTGGTTTGGTGGAAGTCTACGGTCCATCAAGCTTGTAAGTGAAAGATCATCCTTAGGATTTCGTCTTGTTTTAGGCCTTAATGTTTTCCTTTTTTCTTCTGAAAAATATTTGAGGTAAAAATCTGAAAATGGAAGAGCAGCAAGTTCCCCAGTTCACGTATGCGTTAAAGTTTATACAGTGAGCTGCAGTATCTAAAAATAGAGCTGAAGACCTGCATGATTGCTGACTGTATTCCTAGGGGAAACCGAAGTTGCTTAAGAAAGGAATGTAGCTCCTTTTGCACTTGGGAGCATTAGGAGACACAATTCCCATGATACCATCCTCTAACAGTATCTTCACGTAACATTCACAAGAGAAAAGACGCTATACAAATAAAATAGGTATTGCTTTCAGTGAGAAACGACTACATTGTTGATCTGTAAGTTTTATTAACAGCTTGCATTTATATATTTTTATGATGCTTTTAAAATAGTGAATTATGAATGACTGAAAATAGCCTCCAGCTTAATTGAGAACCATTATGTGTAGTAATTGCCAGTGATTTCCGAAACAGCCGTTGTTCTCTGGCCTATTAACATAATTTGAATTTTTTTATTGCACTTCATAATTATCTGTTGGAGCTAACAAACAGGCCCATTTACTGAAGTGTTTAAGAACAAAATCCCCAAATGGACTGGGTTGTGATGTATTATTTCTGTTAACGGACATTGCTTGGAACCGTTTTGTATCCCAGTTTTTGATGGTGTCATGACTTCTGATAGAAGAGGAGTGTGGATTTTTTAGTTTTCATTTCATTAGGTGTAGGTAAAATGGCATTTTTTTAAAATTGTCTAACTTTCTTATGTATCTAGTCCATTTAGTCCTCAGCACCACTTTAACATGATCTCTGGGATGCTGGAGGGAAGCACCATTACAGCCTTACGTATTCAACAAATTTCATGTGTTCACCATAGCAGGTTAGCAAAGACAGAAGAAATTTGATCCCTGCTTAGATTTGAATACTTTTAGATTAAGACTCCTTTTCAAATTCGTAATTTGTAGTGGAAACAAGCTGCTTATCAATCAATTAGATGTCTACATGCTGCAATAAAAGAAATCAGTGAAGTTTACTGTCTTAGTACTGTTTTTCCCGGCACATGATCACATACAGCATACCATCGTTTGTAATATAAAAGCTTCCAGTGACAGAAAGATCTCCTCGTTGTTCCTATTTCTGTCATTTTTCTTTGTAGAAACCATTTTAAGCAGGCTTTTCTTCCTTGAGCATTTAGACCTCAAGCCTTCAGGTAATCTTCTCAATTAGTCCCTGGGGCTGTAGAGAAACAAGAAAGTGCAATTCTCTTAGCAGCTAAAATTGCAGGTTCAGGTTAAAATTAAAGTTTTAAAGAATCTTGGGATAGAAATCCTGGACTTCTGGCTCACAGTAAGGATAGTGAAATACGTGATGGACTTTTCAAGAGAATTTTAACTAACTTGTCCTTTGTAACCTTCTGGCAGGTGATATGTCAGGCTGTGTAGGCTGCTTCTCTCTGTATCGATCCTCTCTGTCCTGCCAACTTCATCTACATTCCCCTAAAATTCATCATATGCTGCATACGGTCTTTGTAGGGCTGTGATGGCAAGTACAGAGGAGATTTTGGGGGACAGAGGAGCTGGGGTGGGGGAGGTGGGGAAGGAGGCATGCCTGTAACCATATTGACCTAAGCCAATCACTTGTTTCTATGGCAGAAACATTTTACGTTCCCTTTACGTGCATAATTGGAAAACATACACCAAAATATCGGTGTAACTGTTGGGAAAAATATGTTAGTGATGAAAAGATATTTTTTGCTATGAGCAATGTGAAACAGTTCGTAAGCAGGTGTAGAGGTTTTATTTGTTGTGTTTAGTTTTCTCCTGGAGGAAATGCCTTTCCAATAAATTGACAGATCCCAGCTGTAAACCTGCATCCCAGGCATCAGCTTTCTGCAGGCTCCGAGCAACAGCTGAGAGGTCTGTAAAAATACCCCATGTGCCTTGGCCAGCAGCAAAGTCTAGATTTGAATAAGCCCAGAGCTTTCTGAGAATTAAAATGGCATTATTTTTTTTTCTTCGGGAATGCTTTAGATATGTGAGGTGGAATGAATGGAATATTTCTTAATACGTAAGCGTTCTCCTATCAAAAATGATAGAAGTTATGTGTGATTCGTCGTGCTTTAGTGTGGGAGGCATCTTTCTGAGGACTAGGCAAGAAAATCTCCCATTATCTTTTGTCACTGGTTAAGCCTAAACTAAGAATCTGGAATTACACTACCTTTATGATAATTTTTATTGTGGGTTACCAGCTATTGTTATTGAAGCATAAACTTACAGCATATTTGCATGAATCAGACTAACTGGTTTTGCCATGCGGGAAATACTTTATCTATGGCTTGCTGGTTCATTGTTTGCATATTGTTTTTTCCTTAATGACATCAGTATAAAGTGAAACTTTTATCTTCCTTCTCGGGGGTAATTAGATTGTTTTCTTGAAAATAACTCACAGGTCAACTCTTGGTAGGGTTAGGACACCAGATGTCCTTGTACATGGACACATACTTGTGTGTGTACATATATTGTGTATATAATATAGAAGTGTGGTATACAGCAAACTCTCGTCTATTATGTGGATTTTTTTTTTCCTATTACTTACGGCAGCGTAAGGGAAGATCCTTACTCTGGGGACTGCCTCGGAAGGGTTACCTGCAGTCATCACCCCAGTGAGGATAAACAGCAAGATGGTTTTGCTGCTTATTAAACTAATGTTGCTTTATAATTAAATGAGTGCATTCTTTATCCAAAAGGTACTGAAATACAACTAATTTGAGTTGTGTCATGCCTTGTGTCTGCATAAAGTAAGGATATTTACATACAGCACAGGATGAGACTGGTGACTGTATGTGGCTTGCAGTGTGCTTGCTTTATTCTTCAGTCAGGCTTTGACTCTGTTACAGGTGGTATATGTATTTTATCATTTGTGCTATGGTTTGAGGAATATACTAGGTCTCATATTAAAGTACTAGCGAATGTGCAGGGACGTTCTTGTCATGAAATTTTGCAAGGTGTTTAATACAGGCAAATTTGAGACTTTTACAGCAGGCATCCTTTTTTAATAATCGAGGCTCCTTGGGTACTTTTATGATAGCTATAAACTGTTGACTAGAGAAGGAATCGATACTTTCTTGTCTGTTTCAAAATCTGTTCATTTTCTAGCATATGTATATAGTGATTTATCTTCTAGCATATATATGGGATGCTGTGCACTAGGAAATTATATATATATAAAAAATACTGTTTGTATGCTAGCATATGTATAGGCTATTGAGGTTGGGGGTAGAATGCCTGACTCCCTTGCATCATTTAAAACTAAAGAGGGGAGGAGTGGATAATCTCATTAATAAGGACAGTAACATATTCGCTTTGTTTCTTTGTTATTAAAGAAATGAATCCTTTGTCACTCCTGTGAGATTATTACTTGTGGGATTGTAGGGGTTGATCTGACTTGCGTTTTCTTTTGTTGCTGTTGTATGTTACTTGATTTAGTATATGTGGGTCTAACAAATAACGGGATTAAGCTGAATAAATGGTTGTCAGTCTGTGTAGTTGTAGCACAGGTATTTAACTGTCCTTGTAACTCAGAAGGCAGTAGCTTTATGCTCCACTTCTGTGAATGATCAGGTGGTTAATTTTGGAATCCATGGTGAACCCAAGATCTGAAATAGCATTGCACGCAGCAGAAAAGCTGTGTAGTTACTGTTTTAAAATCAAGTCTTACTGTGCAGAAACAAGTCAACGTTTCAAAAAGCATATCTGCCAAGTGTTCTGTACTATTATGTATGTTGTTTCAGTTGTACATCAGGTAATGCTATGTCTTGCAAAGGAAAATACGCAGTATTTCTCTAACGCCAAGGTAGTGCCAGGGTTAGACACAATGTGACCTGGGGCATCTGTGGGATTGGGGGAAGCTCTAAGTGTATTTGACATAGGGCCAGGTTATTGGTTGGGAGAATGCATTTTCTTCATACTTGCAGTAAACACAGTAGTTGATCTTTTTACCTACAAATTGTAGTGTAAATAAGTATCTGACATAATTATCCTGAGTTGAGAAGATCAGGCGAGTTACATGTTGCTTTTATGGTGTGAAGACCTGACTTCAAGTAAGAGTGAAAAAGAAACGATCCCAGGTTACCAAAGTACTTTTTAATGTTCTCTGTCTCCATTGATAGACTGAATTTTTGGCAGTGAAAGCATATACAGTTATATTCAGTTCATCTTCCCTGAGTGTTTTCTCCATAAGCCTTTGGCTGAGTTTAGTTATGACTTATAGCTTGAGCATGGCATTTGGGAAAAACAGAAAATGTAGTATAAATGTAAATGTGAAAAGCTACAGCTTATTCTGGTTTTGAAATTGTTGGTGTGAAAAGAACTCAACAGTGTTTTATTTAAACAAGGTCTGCTTCAACCTTGATTGACTTGCACTAAATTGCCTGGTACGAGAGGCAAAAGGAAGTGGATAGAAAAATGGCAATCAGCACCAAATGTTTCACATATTGATTGACAAGCACCAGAGATGTGCTAGAGTAAGATAAATTGGCTAACAGAGCCCATCTTGACAGCTCCTGAGATGGGAAAATTGTTCCTGATAATTTGCTACTGGGACCTTGTCATTTATGGGGATATATATTTGAGTGCCTTGTAATGGTGTAAACAAACTTTGGATTCCTAAGTAACATATTTCAGCATCAGTTGCTTTAATTCTTCTCTGTTCATGTGTTTCTGAGCGGTAGTTATAAAGGGCTCTGAGATCAAAAAGATGAGAGGAACTGTCATTATTGTAAAAATACAGCTCACACTGAAATACAGAATAGCATGCTCTGGCTATTCTGTGCAATGTTCAATGGGTTTTTTGCTTTAACAAAAGGTGTGGAACAAAGCCCATTTGTTTCTGGGGGAAGAACATGTGTCTTTATTCCTTCATTCCAGCAAATTTAACTGCAACTGTACCGAAAAGATTTCTTACCTTTTTTAACTTAATCTGATTTTGTGCTTGCGAATGCCTTATAATCAGGTTACAGGTTTTCTTAGTACCGCTGAGTGGAACTCCCTTTTCCATAAGGTAGTCTTTCGTGTCCGTGCTTTTCATTAAAAGGAAATTTTTATCTTTTTAATTTCCTGTACTGTTCTCCCAGAGTGCCACTAATTACGGTGATAAACAGCAGTGTTAAAATAGTTAATGGTCTGATAGCTGTTGTGTTGCATTCTGCCACTCAGTCTTTATTTTGGCTGCATCTTTTCAGATAGAGTGAAATTTGACATAAACCTCGCTTAAGAAATCTGCAGCTTTTATGCAAGGAAAGTGAGTAGATTCCAGTGTTCGTTTAAGGTGTGGCCCACAAACAGTGAATGACATTGTCATCTGTTTCATACTCTATATTCTGTTTCTTTATTTGAGTCTTCTTCCCAAACTCTGAGCTGGAAATCAACTTAATGAAGAGGGAAATATTTCAAACCTCCTTCAGTGTTGGGATTGAACAAAATTTTATCTGCAGTTTAATTGCTCATTTCCACTTGGTTTGCTATTTTCCCCATAATCCTCTGTTTCAGAACTTTCTCTATTCCATGTCTTTGTCAGGGAATAGCCAGCTCTGCCAGAAGACATCAGAGAGGTTTAAAGGGTTAAATAGGCCTGGCTCCATCTTAGTGACAGTATTTCATTTCTTGCTTTGGTTTTGAGCTGTGATTTGGCTCCAAGCTGTGCTCCTAGACTTGGGCACCATGGACCATCCTGAACTGAAGGAGCAGCACCCACCTGGTGTTCCCGTCAAGAAAAGACTGCTCCTGGGGGAGCTTCTCTCTGCTCAGAAGCATTTTAGGACTCTTGGATGAAATCTTACCTGAGCCCAAGGCAAAAATAGAGTTTGTATTGGCTTACGTGGACCTGAGATTTTACTGTTGTGTGCTCATACCTTGCGAAATGTTCATTCTTTAAGCAGGATCTGTTAAAAAGAAGCCAGGCCTTTAGTTTCCTGCTATACCCAAAACTTCTGCTAACATCAGTACGGGTTGTGTAAGAAATGCAGAACTGGGTCTTGAGAGTAGAAACCAGATGAAGCAAGAGAAGTGCAAATATCAAGATAATATCATGTAAATGTAAGTATCAGTATCAAGAGTAATGGAAGATTAATTCCCTTTGTACTTTTCTGCCTACACCTTCCTATCTCCCAGCACTAAAATACAAACATCTCTAGAGCGAATCACAGCAGATGTTTAGCACCAGTTCAGCAGTGCATTCCACACACATTTAGAAAGCAAATAAGAACACTGTCTGTAAACTGGAGGTGTAACACAGAAAAGCAGAATCTGAGAACCTGAAGCAGAATTATCCAGAATATAGCACTGGTGCTACCCCTCTAGGATAGAGAGATTTTAAGCCTATTATTTGAATTTAATAGCCATTTACATAATGGTCCTTGTGTGAAGCCTGGTGTTCATTTCCAATCTGCTCGTCAGAAATTAGAGCTGTGTTTTAATTAGATTGCAAAGAATTAACACAAACTCTGTAATCACTGTCCAGCTCCCACCAGTTAGTCCTATCTTTGTATGACTTTCACAGAGTTTGTTAAATAATTACAGGTTGGAATTTTCTCATGTTTGTTCAAGCTGGTGTTATTTTTCCCACTTACTAGTGACTCAAGGCACCTGAATCAGTAATTGTTGCTACGTTTGTGGAAATAAATTTCTCTAATAGAAGCGAAGCCAACGTCGTTCAGGAGGATATGTAGTGGAGATGGTAAGAGCTGTTGTTTAACTGCATTTAGAATTTCACGAAAATAAGTGGAAGATAAACAGGTGGTGTTTGGATAGTAGAAACCAGTTTTTAGCACAGAATAGTCTGACCTTTCTGTGTCACTACAATAAAAATTGACTCAAGTGCTTGTAGATTTATGTGAGGCGGATTTTGTAGGATGTCTGCTAATTACCTACCTCAGGACTAATAACCCTTTCATTAGTGGAACTCTCTTTCATGAGCACTTAGCTCTGCATGAGCTGATACAACTGATAAATAGGAAATTTTCTTCCCAATTTTTAGAAGGTGCACATATTATAACTGTATGGGTGGAAATTCAGTTATGTATGATGGGTGTGAATCTTCCAGTAAGTTTTTTCTAAATAGATTCCCTATCTTAGATGTTTATTTTTGTCCCACAGGGAACAGCTGATGAGTTGTTATAATTTAATGTTAGCTATAGTTAGTTCAATAGAACCTATTTTAAAGAACTTAATGCAAATTCACGTGAACGATGTTCTTGTGGATTTGTCTGGTTCTTCTTGCCCTGATTTTACCAGCTAAGTCAGGTATGGTAAGATTAGAGAAGACATTTTGACTTTATGAGTGATGGGGGAAAACCACCGAAACAAATTACTGTTTTCCATCTATGAAGGTAACAAACGTATGCCCAAGTAATCGGCCCACTTGTGTAATAGGTTCATGAAGGAAAAGGGTTTTCTAATCTTATTCACTGATGTTTTTTCCCAAGACAACAACAGCTTTTATAAAATGAGGCTTATAACTTCTCATTACAGAATCTCATCTTCCCAAAAGACATTGAACAGCTGCACAACCCTAACGTCTTCTAGTTGTAAATTGTTTTTAATATTTATCTTTGTTTAAGTAAAAAAGAAAGGGGCATCAGATGATTTAACAAGACAAGAATTAAGTGACATTAGCTTTTGACAGCAGCAAATTATTCCTTTACATACTGAATTGGTTTAGATAAGTAGACAGTCATGACTTCAAAATTATTTTTAGTATCTAAATTCCATAAAACTAATATATTTTGTACATGGATTGCTTGGGAAAATTATTTTAACTTAACACTGAAAGTCAGGAGTGATTGAGTTCTGAGTCTTATTTTTCTGCATGGATTTTAGTATAGTAAGGATGATTTCTTGCATTGGTACAGTGAATTTCATATTCAAGAATTACACACGTGCCTCAGGAAATACCCCATACAGAGGTCAAATGGTTTAAGGAAGATACAAAACCTGGACAAGCTTGTAGAATGCATCTGTGATAAAATCTAGAGACCGGGACTTGCTGGTTCTTTTTCCTTCATCTCTTTTCTATTTCAGTTCCTAATACAGTTCTCAAACTGTATTCCTGCATGTACAGTAAATGGTTCTACTTCAGAAGACAGGGAAGAGGAACATATGAATATATTTTAACACTGTTTTTTTTCCTTTTTTTTTGGTAACAGAAACTGGTGGTCATTTTAAAATGTTTGGGTTTTTTATATCACTTGTAATACCTTATAAACAATTTCTTCTTCTGGCAGCAGAATTTAGCTAGGACTGCACCAATAAGACTTCATGCATTACTGTCACAAAGAATCTAAGATGACTTTGTTGTGCTTGGCATTCTCTTGATTTATTGCTAGTCCCACCCTCTGTAGGACTGGTTGCATAGAGTATATAAATTATGAACTCTACCTGAGAAGAGCTGCTGAACAAAAGGTACAAATCTTCCTTTCGACAACGACAGAAATTGCCTTTTGGACTGTATTCCGGTCTGAGCCATAGTTATATAATTATCATAATTTTTATTATCTTTGTTCTGTTCATGTTGTTCTTTGGATTTTGTGGGTTTTTTTTTGCATAACCAAAGTTTTGAAAAAACTAAGCAAGGCAGGATAGGTTGTTATTAATTTTGTTAACGGGAGATACAAACCCATAGTACTGGTTTGTCTTGGCTGGTTCATTCTTACGTGAATCGTAGGTGATGACTTAGGGTGCATAGATCTCTTTTTTTAGCATTCTCTTTACATTGTTTCAAAGCCACCTTCTGGCTTTCCCTGGTATGATACCATAGTATTAGTGTCACCTTTGGCTGCCTTTACTCTTTGTTTTGATGTAGAGAGGTATCCGAAAACATCAATAAACGGGTCTGTGCAGGAATATCAGCCCCATGCTTTTAGGAAGACCTTTTTTTCTCCTTTGACTCTTGTGAAATAGACTCTGTGGAAACATTTTTCTTAGCTTGGCTGATTTTGTTCATTTGCTGCTTCCAGAGAGATAGGAGCTTCAGAAGCACTGGAAGTACCTGTCTTTGGTGAAAACTCTCTGTCATCAAAATCCTGATTGGTATCTTTCTTTTTTGCTCTTTTGAAGCCTGTTTGCCTTAGAGAAAACACATCAGGAGTTTAGGCAACAGAAAGGAACCTGATGCTGAAGAAAATAATCACAAATTGTTAGATTGCTTTCCTTTTTTTTGTGTGCGTGCTTCATTGGGGGCTTTTGTTTTGTCTTGTCAACTTGAAATGTGGTTTGATGAAGGGTTGAGTCCTTACAGATAAATTAGCGTTCTTGCTAGATGAGGTGATGGGTAGGTGGTGTGTCTTGTCCTTCTCCCCAGACCGGACAGTGCAGGCTCCATCTTTCACCCCTGAGGAAAGCTTTGCCTGCTGGGGCTCCACTCTGGCCTCCCAGGCGCTGACGTACAAATGCCATTTTAGCTACAAAAATAATAGATGCTGTTACTATACAGAAAGTGGACGATTTTTCCTCTTGTCAGTTAACTCTAGTAATTTCATCAGATACAAAGTATTTATATTCCTTATGCCAGTTAGGACAAAATATATGTAATTATTAAATATGACTCTGCTTGGGAGTGCCCAGCCCGTTGGCAACACGTGCTTTGCACACATAATGGCAGGACTGGGGTTTTTGGTTTTTTTTCTTGCAGAAAGCAGTTACTCTGGGGAGGAATGGGAGAGTCTGCTGAATGGGCTATACCTCAGGAAAGTTTCACCTTCATCAGCTGCCTTAATTTATAGTGCTTTGCACCGCAAAAACATGCATCTTACGTTGTCTAGTTGTTTCCAGACACATTTAGTAACTTTTCTGACTCTTTAAAGTGAACTTAATGTTGGTGATGGTGTAGGTGCCTCTGTGAGCCTGACATTGAGATGCAGGGAGGAGGTGGTGTGTGCTGGGGAAGGAGGATGGGGTTTCTGTGAGCGTGTGTCCTGGCAGCGGGGTTCCGTCCACATCCCTCATTATCAGTATTGTGTAGCTTTCCAGACCTGTGCCCTGAAGTAAGGGGGAAAAGGAGGAGGAGAATTCTGTGAGGTCTGATCCTTTCCTTTCCTCATCTTTAGTTAATGTCCAGCCAGTGCCCTTTCTGCATGTCTTCCTTGTATAATTTTAGTAAATATGAGCAACACAGCAGCTGCTGTCCGTGACACTGTCCATCACTTAAGTCATTAACGTGACTTTATCGGATTACTTTATATACGGTGCTATACTCTGTATTGGTATAACATGAATATCAGCTTCAATCAGTAAATGTCAAACTCTTAATTGCCAATTAAGTGTTTTGCAGTTTCTGTTTTGATGCCATCAGTTATAGAGAACCAACTCATCTCCTTTCAGTACTTCCCTAGCTTCCTGCATTTAATACTTGAAAACTACTACATCGTCCAAATGGTTGTTAAAAAAAAAGAAAAAAAAAACTAAGCCACAAACAGTTATCTTAAGGTTTCCCTTCTTTCTGCAATATAATGTCACGAATTAAACAGTGAGTTTTTGGCTTGTGTACATCTTTTCTATTTGAGTCCTGGTCCTTGTGATCAGAGATGTAGAAAAAACACAGAAATTATTTATTGATAGTAATAAAAGTAACTGTCTGTAATTATTACAGATAATTTTTATTTATTTTCTGCATGAATAGCAGGTAGCCTGGCTTAGAGAAGTACAAAATAGTTATAACCTCTTGATTTTGAAGATCACAAGCTGTTTAAGGCTATTGAAACTTGATTTTGCTGATAAAAGCCTTTACAGGTAGGAAGATGGCTTCAAAAAATTAATTTATTAATAAAGATAGGCTCTTTAGGTGCATGAAATTCTCAGTGTGACATGCTGAAAATGCATGGGATTGAAAAATCTGTGTGGGTTTTTGCAACATGTGTGCTAACCTTAGAAGTGAGATTCTCCTGAAGGGATGAGCTTGAGGATTCCGCTACAGATGAGATCTGTATTGGTCACCTCTGGGATTCAGGATCTTATCTAACAAAGTACATTTTTATGTAGAAATGGGTAACTTGGGAGTGTGGAATGGCAACGTACAGGTTGTGATCTTCCTCCAATGAAGTTAATGGCAAAATGGCTATTTAAGGCTTCTGGATTGATTCTTTAGGCCTCTTAAAATTATGCAGGTTATTTTATATTATGTACATCTATCTAAATTTCTGCATATGTAAATATATTTAAATATGTCAGTCTTTATATAAATATATATACATTTATGGTTCATATATGGCGTTGTTAGGTAGTAACACTATACAACAGTCAGATGAAAGGTTACTTATCAGCTCTTTGGGAGGTATTTTTATAATACGTGTCTTAAGTCAGTGCTCATGTGTCAAAATTCTTAAATTTCAGTAATCTATGTCATTTTTGCTCCTCACTTCCTGTCGTGCACCATGATGGAATATAGAAGCCAGGCTTTCACACACGTGGGCTTTATTCATCTGCAAAACTCCATATGCAGGTCCTTTGCAGGTGAAGGAAGAAGCAGGGGAATACGGAAAGCATGTCACAAAAATCCCTCAATAAGTGATCAGCAGCCTGTTTCTCTTTGATTATATTTCTTATTTCCATGTATTAATGCCAGGAGTGATTGCAGGCAGTCCTTTTTTTTTTTGTTTTTGGTCTTTCAGGCCAACAGCAACCAGCAATTTTTTTTTGTGGTTTAAAGAAATCTATGTTTCTCATTTACCATGTGCTTATGGACCAGTCTTCTGCAAGAGCCAACTTCCCACCAAAATAATACAAATTTTTAACACTTTGATACCTTCTTTTTCCTCTAAGCTATGAACAGAGCTATACTAATTAGATGCTTTGCTTTGTCTCTAGGGATTTGGGCTGTATTATTTCATGAAGGTAAAAATGTGATTAGCTTTCCTGGCAAAAGGAATTCATGTTGGTTTTTTTTTTTCATTTGTCTCAATGTATTCTGCAAAAACTTGCTTCTCTGAAATACTATATGCAGTTCAAACAGATGGAAAAATCTTTTTCCCTTCATCTCATAACCTCACACGTCCAAAATGTGTATAATACAGTAATATAATTCCATATGATACTTCAAACACAGATACTGAGTATATAAACTACTTATTTTAACTTCATAATGTTGAAGCAGAGCCAGAATTACGTGAAAATGAAACACAGACAATGGGCAGTGCTGTGCTCGTGTCTGAGGTGTGTCAAACTTAAGCTTCCCTGCTTGTTTCCAACACATTGCAAAGAAATAATTAGACACTGGTTTTGCTCAGTCACTATCCTTTGCATGTGTAGGATATTCACTGTAATATTTCTTAAGAATAGTGTAGTGATGAATAATAACAGTAATTATTCTTGTCATCAATATTAGAATTATTTCCTCAGAAATGTAAGTCCACAATGAAAATATTCAATGCATGTTGAATTTTCTCTCACATAAAAGATGGTAGGTGGGGATTGCTGTGGAGTAGCTTAAACCTGTTTCTGTCATATGATAATTTGGTCATTTATCAATGTATCCAGTGCTAAAAATAGAAAAAAATCAGGCATAACAGTCATTTGCCTATCTTCAGGTATTTATTTTATTTCAAACTTTTGAAGGCCAGAAAGTAACTCATGCCATTTACTGGTACCGTGAAGTGAAAGGTGGTTTGTCTAGTAACTAACAGTACCTTTAGCTGACTGGTGCTCCCCAAATAGAGCTTAAATGTGATGGCTGAATTTTTTTTAATTTTCTTTATTTTGTTTTGTCTCTCCTCCTGTGAAATTTGACAGATGACTTTAGAAGCTTACCTAACAATATAAACCTTAGTGTAATTCATGTAAAGTGAGGGATTCTTGATTCAAACAATGGTGATGTAACTGATAGAAAGTCAGAGTGTGTATTTGCTCTGCTGCTTTCCCTTTAAAAATGATGGAAATAAGAATGCACCATTTTATGTAGTTTTGCTCCATTTTAACATTTGTAGCTAGCTTGCAGCAGATCTCTTTGCCTCCCAGACTTTGGCAGTTATCACAGAGGTCGTATTTTCCTGTGTCTAAATTATTCATGAACAATTTCTCCGATGCGCTAGATAAACTTGCAGAGATCGGATTGGATGTTTCTCTTTTTCCTGTCATCCCTGTAACTGGCCATATCCTAATAGACAATGCCAAAACATCCCCAAACCTGTCTTCATCTGTGTGCATTTGGAATGGAGTGAAAGTTATCAAAGTTGATAAAAAAATAATCAAATAATAAATAATTATGATTTTATTATTGACTTGATGCTAATGGTTTCGTGACTAAATAAACCTTTTGCAGCAGGCTGAGGTACACTGTACACAGTAAGGATCAGGGTTCCAAGTTGAAATTAATCTGTGTGAGCAGGATGGGAAATTCTGCCCTTGCAGCACCAGTGCAGAAAAAAATGAGAGTGAAAGGACAAGAAAGTTGTAACGTTTCCAGCCCGTGTTCCAGTTTAGCACATCTCTACAAGTGGAGCAGTTCCCTTTCAGTCGTGCTGTCCCCTGTGCTTCTTGTCACATCCCTCAGTGGGTTTTGGAATCTTACAGCATTGCAGGATAAACTTCAGTTGTAAGTAGCCTTCATGTGGCTCTTGCTATGTGTCTCTAGATTTCTGTATTGGAGCAATTTCCCTGGGAAAAATAAAATTAATATCAGAACATCACCAGTATTTAGAGTAGGTTATAGATATGTGTTGTGATTTCGGGGATCAACTCATTATAGTCTGCTTCCTCATTGGTCTTATATAGCCATAAAGCCTAATTTTGTGAAAATTCTCCTGGTAAAATCTGTAGCTGACGCAGGTGCATTGAACAGCACCTGAGTGTGTGGCCGGGGCCGGCAGCGTTGGGCTGCAGGGGGAGGTCTGCCCCACGGAGTGGAGCCCTCCACCCTCTGCTGCTCCCCTGTGGTCCTCCCCTCCACTGGCCTCTGCTCACCGAAGGAGCTACAGCCTGGTGCTGCCGAGAGGCTTTTGGAACAAGTTCCCAACATTAGCTGGTCACAGTGCCTTGAACCTGATAACAGTGGGAGAGATTTGTGGCATTGAAGACGTTTTGCAGCTCTGCGCGCAGCTATCCTATGCAACAATGGACGATTAAGTGCAATTTCTTGGCTATTTGGGTTTTTTCATTACATTCATTGCTGATCTTTGATCCCTGTGTCCTCTTTCCCAGGTCGTCCCATTCCACCTACATCCTCGTCTAGCCTTCTCCCATCTGCTCAGCTGCCCAGTTCTCATAATCCTACACCAGTTAGCTGCCAGATGCCATTGCTAGACAGCAATACGTCCCATCAAATCATGGACACCAATCCTGATGAGGAGTTCTCTCCCAATTCATATCTGCTAAGAGCGTGTTCAGGGCCACAGCAGGCTTCCAGCAGTGGTAAGAAAATTGCAAACTTACGGAGTTTGTGACATGTTTGTGCTGGTTTTATGCATATTTTTTTTTACAAACGTGTAATTCCTGCATCACCACAAAATTGAGAGCATATACAGAAATGAGGGAAACAAAAGTCTTACTGCTTTATTTCAAGAAAACTTTTTTGGCAACACCATACATTATATATGTTTTTCCATCACTTTACTCTAGAGAGCTTTTCGGTTTTACGAGTGTTACAAGTAGTGAAAAATTATTACTCACTTTTTGTCATCAGAAGGATTAATTTTTCCAGTTTTCCAGCTCCTTAATGCATGCTGTATGAGAGAGGTATAAGCACAATGTCTTTGTTCTGCATAGTCTAGTCCAGTACTTCATGTAGGTGGTGATGTTCCGTATCTAAAAATGTGTGTTGCTTCTGCCATTCTGTGTCTGTTCATATTTCAGAATCTGTCTGATTCTATACTCCCAGTGTCACGTTTAACTAAGATACTGCTGTTTTTCAGCAAATTACTTCTTGACTTTCAGACCACTGTTTTAAAACATCAGCAGTTCTGCTATCAGTCATATAATCTGTAGTGCTTTGAGTTTTCTTTCTTTTCCTTTTATTTTTTTATTAACAGATGTTGACTTTTCATTTTGACAGCCAAAAATTGAGAAATGAAGAGGCAATCACTTTTTAGATATAGAGGCAAAATGAAAGAAGGCTTTTATAGACATGTATTTTTGCTTTTCGTGTTTTTTAAACATAGGTATCTATTGTGCAGTTCCTATTTAACTTACAGCGTTACGTTTGTACCTTACCTGCAGTTTCTGGTCTGTTCACAGTCGCTCTTTCCTGTATGAATACAGAACAGAACCTTATGGGAGACGCTGTGTGGTGCAGGACTGCTGGGCTTTGCAGGTGCCCTTCAGACAGTGGCTGGTGGTATGTGGTGGGAGGATGAGGAGGATGACAACAAGCAGAAGCTGTAACATAAGATTCAGAGTCAATATAAAGGAAAAAAAATTTTTACTAAGCATTGGATTGAAACGTGTTGCCCAGAGACCCCATGCAGTCTCTGTCCTTGGAGGTTTTCAGTACGAGTTGGTTAAAATCCTGAGCTTCTTGGTCTGACCTCAGAGCTGCCCTTGCTCAGCAGGAGGCTGGAATTAAGGACCCCCTGGGGTTCCTTCCATCCTAAATTACCCTTTAACCCCATGAGCTAATTGCTATCTAGATACGTTAAAATATAATTACACAAAGAAATAGTAATTCACAGATTGAGCGTGCTTCCTTAGTATTTGAGGTTTGAAGGTGGAAAATACAATACCGGTTTTGAGGGGGGTTTTGTAAGAGGTTTGAGGGCATCTGGGGAGCTGCAGACCTCAAAATCTGTAATGGGCAACTCAGTAGAACCATAGAAAAGCAAAAAAAGAAGTGGATGTAATCAATCTTTGATGAGTCATTATTGCATCTGTAATGGGTAGTCCTGCCTTAGAGTTCTTTGTAGGGGTCAGCTATGTCTGAATAAAGGTGATGTAGTTGATAGAGGGCCTTTGTGTTTACAGAAGGGTCTCAACAAAATCTGTCAATAAGTGCTTTTAAGGAAAGTAAACTAGCACGGGGTAAGAGGGAAGTGATAAGTAATGCTAAGTAGTTATTTAAATGATGGTAAGCAGAAGATGGAGCTCCCTGATGAAGTTTGACAGGACACAAAGATACCTGGAGAAGTTGGTGAGCTGTGGGGTGAGAAAAGGAGGTGATGGCAGTGTGCTAAGGACAAGATCAGACTGAAGTATCACCAAAGAGCCTTGCGAGACCAAGTAGCAGGGAAATAAAATGGCAGAGGAAATTCAGGGCAGGGATATTCATGGAAAAAATAGCTCTGGTTCACTGGTTAGTGATGGACCATTACCAGTCAGGAGTGAGCTATTGGGGTGTTTGTGCTGCTGCTTAGAGCTCAGGGAGAGGTGAACGTTGACAGGGGAAGAAGGGAATAAAGAATAAAACCAAGCACATTGTCTAAAGGGTGTGATAGATCAAGCAGTTTATTAGGGTTTAAAGGGGAATGGGAAGGAGGCGCAATGAGTAGCAGAAAATCAAGGTCAGGGAATGTGAACCAAAAAAAGACACTTAGAGAATATTTGAATACTTGGTACTTTGTATTTGTAGCTGCTGTTGGAGACTGAATGAACCAGTATGGCTTTTCTAATGAAGCCAAACAAAGGAAGGTAAAACAACACCTGAAAATTTGATGGAAAAGCTCTTTATGTTTCATTCGAAATAATAGTCCTTGGTTCTTTATATCCTTAAAAGCTTTGCGTTTCATGCTTGTTACTGTGGACTGACAAAAGGAACCTTTGGGGCATGCTTTGACATGGTTATGAATGGCTGATATATTCATTCTGCATTTTAACATTTTTTCCCCAAAATATTAAATTTCCTTAATTAATAAATAATCGTGTAACATATGATGACTTTTAATTTTCGGGGTATAAGATATAGCTGGTGGTTTTTGTTGTGTTTTTTTTTTTTTTAAACATAGCCGCATGCATTAATTGTTTGATCACTACTGAGACTGTTCTATGGCATGTGCTCTCCTGGACTTAGTACATCCTCTGGAAACTAATAACCATTTTATAGCTGTATCGTTTTTTTCTTTAGTTCTCAAAAGGTTTCCTTTAGATAGTTTGTAAGAAAATAGGTATACCACCGTTTTTTTCTTTTTATTTTTTAAACATATTTTTAGAAAATCTATTTTAGTTCCTATGGAAACTTAGCAACATAGATCCAGACGTTTGGGAGAAAGTAAACAAATTTAAATATTTTGTTTAATTTTGGATTTGGGTTAAAAAGGAAAATCTGAAGATATTTAAATTTAAGGCTTAGATTGCAGATAACCTGTGATCATTAATAAATATTTGCCAGTGCTTTCTGGGTGCTTCCTTAAACATTTCTGTCACAGTCTTCAAAGTACATGCTGAAGACAAACTGCGGAAGTCTTATACTGACTACGTTATCTAATAAGTGTCCTCTTGTTTCTTTGATCGTACACTTCTGGTTGCTTCAACCTCTACAGTTACAGAATAGCTCCTCCACAAGTTTAGGATGAGTCTTCTTGGATATAAGGTGATAGTCATTCACATGTACTGCCCTGTGCCCTTCACAGAAATTGATATATCTGGAAAACTCATTTGCCTAAAAAATTACCTAATGAAATCTTCCATCAAATGAGCAATCTATTGTTGATATTATGAAGGCCTTTAATCCACAATAATTCTTTGTTAGAACTCATCAGAGCTTCCAGTTTGAGAGAAATGTGATTATAGCACTCTTAAAATGACATTACATCATCGGGGTGATTGGTTTATCATTTGGAGAAGCGACATCAATCATAACTAACATAACCATACCGTAAATGAATTCAACCTTTCTACTGCAGAACAATGACACAATAATTGCTCAAAATCAGACTTAAAATGAAATCAGAAAATGCACTTTCTTTAAATATGATGTTAACCTAATGGAATATATTATTAAAAATCATGTTTGAGAAAATTCTATGTAATTAAAAATATGTGAAAATGTATTCCTTTTTTCTCTCATTAGAACCTGATTTCAGTTGCAGAATCATTTTCTATGCAACAGATATTATGCTGTTTTTAATTGAACTCCCAGCACTTACATTCGTCTGCTCCTGTTTCTTAATATAATATGCAGCACAATTACAAGTGATGAAGGACAAGAGGTTTTTGAAATCTGGTGCACCTGCTGATAGTATTTCGAAAGCCACAAATATTATAGAAGGAAATGAGACCTTTTATCCATGAAAAGTTAGTGGGCTGCCTTTTCTTTCCCCCTCCTTTTAAAAGAAGGTCAGTCCCTGTCACACCATTTCCTAGGAGGGTTTCTTACAGATAAGAGTAGGAATAGGTTTATTTCTTCTTCCTGTATATATTGTATGAATCCTTATTCTGGTAATATAAGGTGACTCATCCTTTTGGAATGCCATTTTAATGTTTTCAATCATAATATAACAGGCTGATTTTCAATCTTACATAGAAAAAAAGATAAGGGTTTTGTTGTCAGTAGCTTTGCCTTTTTTTAATATTAAACCAAGTTCTGGAATCCCAACAGAAAAAGTGTTTGGTGTAATTTTTAACCTTGGATGTACCTTCTCGCACAATAGTTTCTGATGTAATGGATCCATAATTGTATACATTCCTCATCTTCAACCATTCTACCTATTTGACAGTAGATGCAGAATTACTTTTCACAGTATTTTGATTTTGGGAAAATTCTAAACTGTGCTTCAGATATTGTCACAATTCACAAGAGGTTACTGAAGTTTAACTGGAAGGGATATTCTGCAGTTTTTCAGCATGTCATGGTTTAACCCCAGCGGCAGCTGCTCGCTCAGTTCTCCCCCTGTACCCAAAAGCGGAGGAAGAAAAGGTAGAAAAGGAGGGGAAAGGGGGGAAAAAAACCTCAAAACACATTTTGGGTTGAGATACAGTTTACTAGAACAATAACATAAGAATAACGGTTAAAGAATATACAAAATAAAGTAACGCAACACCAGTTGCTCTCACCAGCCAGTGAATTGGTTATCCAGCCCAGCCTGAGCAGTGATTGCAGATTGTTCCCCCCGGCCTACCCATATTTATATACTGCGGCATCTATGGTATAGACCATTCCCTTAGACAGCTTGTTCAGTCTATGCTCCCTCTCAGCTTCTCTGGGAAGCTGAAAAAAGTCCTTGAGTAATATAAACATTATGGCAAATCTAAGCATTGACATTCCTTTCATACCAGATATGAAACACAGCAGCTACTGGAAAGAAAATGAACTCTATCCTAGCTGAGACCAGGACTCGGCAGTAACCTGTCTTTCTGGCTCAGAGACAGTAATGCAAAGTAGTTGGCTCTGCAACTGGTGTTTGACCACAGAATAGGTTGGACACTGCTTAGAAGATGGGGTTTGCTTTGATTTTCTTCACAAGCAGTTGTTGGCAGTGAGGAGAGAGGAATGGAGAAATTGGTCAGTTTAACTGCGGTTGTTTAGTGTTGCCTGTGAATTTGAGTTGAAATAAGGATTAAAACTCTTTATGATTTGATATGACCACAGTTGGTTTTAATTTGCTAATTTGCCATGTATAATATTAATCTATATTATATATAGCATAAATAACTAAAAGCTTCTCCTGTATTCAACAGATGTCATCTGGTGGTAGGATTTCATAATTATAGATGTATAATTACTACCTCTTGCAGTTTAATCCAGAATGTAAAAATTTTTTTTTTTTTTTTTTTTTCTGAAGGAAGCCAGAACTTTCATTAATGCACTGTAGCTGGAGGTCTTATTTGAGATCCTCTGCTGGGAGTGCTTGGAAGTGTATGGTTTTATAACCCTCTACAATCTGACATCAAAAACCCAGATATTTCCAGTTTCTAGTATCTAATGCAAACCCATACAGAAGATAGTAATCCCTAAGAAATAAACGAGTCCTACAGAAAAATAATTACATATCCTTCAGATGATTAAGTATCATCTGCTACTGAATGGAGAAAGTAGCTTTTGTATCTGCCAACTTACATGATAGAAAATAAAGCAGCAACAACAAAAATCTGGAATCCTTTTTTTTTTCTTTTTTTTTTTTTTCCCTTCTCATAAAGAACTGACTTCAGCTTACAGAAGAGACTAAATAAAAGAGTTTGGACATGTCAGTAGGTAGTGCCTTCATCTTACTGCCAGAAAGACATGGGTTTAAACTGTAAATAAGAAACCTAGGCACGTGTAGCTGTCCCAGCATGATACCCAGTTGCTGGGTTGCTGGAGGAACTGTTCCACGATTAACCAGGCTCAGTACAAAGCATTAAACATTCTCATAGGAATCTCCTGTGTTCAACGAAGTCCTGCACCTGAGGAGGAGTAAACCTCTGCACCAGTACATGCTGGTTCAGACCCAGCTGGGAAGAATCTCTGCAGAAGTGCACCTGGGGATCTTGGGGGACAAGAGTTTGATCACGAGCTAGCAATGTGCCCCAGGTCAAAGTAGGGTGGCAACACCCTGAGATGCATTAGGCAAACACCACCACTGAGGACTGGGGAAATGATGCTTCTCCTCTGCTCAGTACTGGTGAGACATGTTTACACTGCTGGGTCCAGTGCTGAGCTCCACAGTATGAGACATGGACTTACTGGAGCAAATCCAGTGAAGGACCGCTAAGGTAATCGGGGAGCTGGAGTGTCTAATACCTTAGGAGAAGCTGAGAGAGCTGGGACAGTTCAGCCTGCAGAAGAAAAAGCTCAGGAGGGTCTTAACCCCCGTGCGGAAGAGTAATGACAAGGGAGACAGGCTTGTCTCAGTGGAGTCCAATGACAGAACAAAAGGCAATGGGCTTAAATTGAAATCTAGGCAATTAATTTTAAACTGTGAGAGATCAAGTGTTGGAGCAGTTTGCCCAGAGAGGCTCTAAAGTCTGCATCTTTGAAAATACTCAGAACCATTCACTGTAAAACCTTCAGTATCTACTGCTTTTTAAAGATGCAGAAGACCTGCAGGTTCTCTTTATGGCATAAGGCTGGCCAGCACTTAGTGAATAGGTTCATGGTGGCTCCTTGTGTGACTTTCACAGAAGGTACAGATTGTTCCTTTCTACGCTCTACACTGTCAGAGGTTTTGTTGATTCCCAGTGTTGAGATTTAGTTCTGCTCAGATTCAAATCAAATTTCTAGTGGTGAGTTGAAGTCCATGAGCATTCTTTCTCAGTCCACTCCAGGATGGTGCCATCAGACTTGCCGTGTGCCACTGTTGTTGCGGGTAGTAGAGGTCTTGCCCACAAATTTGCACAGAAAACAAATGTGCTTGATCAATATCTGTTTTCTGTTTTGCAGAAGATTTTTTGTTTATTTTGGAAGTCCTCTTTCTAAATTTCTGATTAGAATCTTCCCCTTGTCAATGCTGCAGCTGTGGGTGGAGAAGAGGGGTGGGTTTTTTGATGTTAGTGTTTGTTCTATGTTCACTTTTGGCTTTGCTTATTTTGGCCTCTGTGCAGGACTTCTGAGACCAGGTAAGGAAGAAAAGGAATCAGAAAGAAAAGCTTTGGCCTTTTCCACCTTCACTTTCCTGTGTGCTGTATGCATTTGTTCGGATTTCAGCAGCATCTCTTTTTCTGAAACCTCTTTCAGAATACTGCCTTCTAGACTTTGCTAATGTATGCTTAGACCAGCAACAGTTAAAATCAGTTAAGGTTCCAGTGCTGTTTTTTCTAAATTATGCTCATACCTGCTTCCGAAAGGCAGCCCTTTGTCTGTATGCACAGTTAGGTTGAGAAACAGTTCTTCACATTCAATATATTCACAGGGAAATACGATAAGCAATTATTTTTTCCTGGTGACGTTTGATAAGAATGCAAAGAAATAGTTGCAGATGGATGATTTTTATATTCCCAGATTTGAGGGAAGTAGAATCATAGAATGGTTTAGAGTCGGAAAGGACCTTGAAGATCATCGAGTTCCAACCCCCCTGCCATGGGCAGGGACACCTCCCACTAGACCAGGTTGCTCAAAGCCCTATCAAGCCTGGCCTTAAGTACTTCCAGGGATGGGGCATCCACAACCTCCCTGGGCAGCCTGTTCCAGTGCCTCACCACCCTCACAGGAAAGATTTTTTGCTAATATCCAATGTAAATCTCCCCTCTTTCAGTTTAAAACCATTACCACTTGCCCTATCACTACACTTCCTGACAAAGAGTCCCTCTCCTGCTCTCCTGTAGGCTCCCTTCAGATACTGGAAGGCTGCTATAAGGTCT
>VZRU01019224.1:32208-82927 GCA_013398155.1 Pedionomus torquatus
GATTGCCACAATTTCTCAAATATGATGGAAAACGGCTTGGCAACTTGATCCGCCAGCTCCCTCAGGACCCGTGGATAGATTTCATCAGGTCCCATGGACTTATGGACCTTCAGGTTCCTCAGGTGGTCTCGAACCTGATCTTCTCCTACTGTGGGCAGTTCTCCATTCTCAGAGCCTCTGCTTATGCCTTCTACAACTTGAGCAGTGCTGCTAGAGCCCTTGCCAGTGAAGACTGAGGCAAAGAAGTCATTCAGTGCCTCAGCCGTGTCCATATCCTGGGTGGCCAGGTCTCCCGTTTCCTTCCGTATGTCTGGTTCTGGATCCACTATTGTTATTGAGAATTTCAGTGCTATAAGGCTTTTTTCCTACCTTGGCACCCAAGGCTGTTACGTACTGCTTCAGAAGTATAAGAAAGTAATGCTTATTTGAAGAATCTTTTCCCTTAATGCTTAATGCAGCTGAGGAGCATTAGACCACTCTGTCTTTCTCAAAGGCTCCGCTTCAGTGGGTGACACTGTCCAATCAAGAATCCTCAATTTCAGAAGAAGGAATAGAAACACAAACCTGTTGATTTCTAGTGCTTATGCGATGAAAAGTGTCTCCTAGCTTTGGGGTTTTAAGCAATAATCTCTTCCTATGCATGTTGTTTTAAACAGCCTATGAATTTAGTTGCAAAGTCTTGAAATAGATATCCCCCCCCCACACCACCACCATTTTATTTTAAATACTCAAATTCTGTAAATCCTTAAGGGCCAGTCACATTCTAATTCTGTTGAATCTCTTGAGTGCTAGGGCTAATTTTAGAGCTTTGGACTGGAATTAGAAATGGAGAGAACAGCGTGAACTATGTTTTCCCATTGAAATTGAAGGGTGTACTTTTTCTTAAGTATTATCTCCATGTTGCAGCAACTATTACTGATATTATTGCTGCCACTAATCGGTGTAGCATATGTTGACAATGCCAGCAGATGTCTGAATTTCAGCCAGAAGATGTGATTCTAGATATTAAGATACTGCAGAAACATTGTATTTATTAATTTATGAATTCATAATCATAACAGAAGGTTCTGTAGTAATAAAAATGATAATGCATTACAAAAAGCTGTAGAATTGAGAACACGCTCTAATTCTGTTGCTTCTGTATTTTTCTTACACCATGGTTTTGAGAGCTGCAGAGATTTTTCTTAGCCGCTTTTACATCAGTTTTGAGGCTTGTAAATGTGTTGAACTGCCAGCCTCTATAGTAATGAAAGCAGCCGTGGCACCAACTTCCCAACGTTTCATTTCTCCAGCATGTTACTCTGCTCTTTGCTGGTGTCTATCATGGTGGCTTCAAAACAACTTAGTTGCTATGCCTGGTCAGGCCTTCTTTTTTCTCATTACCTGTCCTTAGTTTCTTCTTTAGCAGCTGGTTTCAGATCAGCAATAAATGCCACCCATTTGAAATTTAAAGGCTAGATATTATTGCTCTATATTGTTGTGCTAAGAAAATGGGTGCCTAGACTTGCTAGATCGATTGAAAACTGAAAGGCATTTGGGATATTACAATTATAAGCAGAAGAACTCTTTTTCATGTTGCTTTTTTTTTTTCTTCTTTCATATGCTGAGTCCAGTGACGTTTCTGTGGTTTTCCTTTGTGTGTAGAAAAGCCTAAAATTTTCCTTCCTAATGCTCCCTGATGTAAATTGTGCTCTATGGAAAGAATTTCTCAGGTTCTCGTAAGAATTCTGTCTTCTGATACAGTGTTTTGAATCTTCTGGGCTACACCTCCTTTTTTCATCAGCACTGACATAGTCCTGACAACTTATGTAGTAGATTCTGCAGCTGTTTACATGGAAATGTAATATCTAGAAAGCATTTCAGGCTTCTAACTGTCGCCAACACCGTTTGGTACCTGATTGAAAGTAAAGAGTCAAGCATGTGTAAGCCATGTGCACTTCACAGATAATAAAGTCGAGAACCTAAAATTTAGGATAAATTTTTTTAGACATCTTTGCAATATTTGTACACAGGAAGTTCCCATAGTTTGGTTTCTGTTTGGTTGGTTGGTTTTGTAATTTTAATAAATCAATTCTTTCTCCCTATAAATCCAAGTAAGTTCTGTTACAAACACTTGAAGGCAAGGAGACGCTTTTCATCTGATTCAGTATCTTTTATGGATTTCCTAATTTTGAGAACACAAAGTATCCACTTCTGCTTTATTCAAATGATAAATTATTCATCTAGTGCTTAATTATTATTCCTTGTTATAGAAATACTTCAATAGATTTACAGTTATATAATACTTATTTCTAACATGCTTATAAATATTAGCATCTTATCAGGCAAATGTGTAGATATGTCATCTATTGATCACATTAACATCTCTAAAAACTGAGTTTGTCTTCATATAAAGCATGATTCAATCAATAGAAATGAGGGCTCTCTTCATTTAGAAGATGTTCAGTCTTACTTGAAGTACTGCAAAAGATGAAGAACTCACCACATCGCTGGAGAAACTGCTCAGTTATTATTCTCACTATTAATTTTGTTTTTCCCCATTCATTCTGACTCTTTGCCTGACAGTTCTCCCATGTGCATCTTTTATATCCCTTCAGTATAAACAGAAAGAAATCTGAACTCCATCATTATATTCTGTATACTTTTCCCTTTCTGTTTACCTGCAACAGCCCTGCTGCCCTCTGGGCGGCCATATGCTAAAAGGCTTTTCACATAGAACTTAATTGACAAAACCCTCCGCTGAAAACACAGCTCACCTAAGCAAAATGTGCTCTCCTCTTGCTTCCTGAACCAATTCCTCAAACAGATTAAGCCATATTGTAAAGAGGATTCCTTTGCTTGCGTTACTCTGTGTTCTGCTGGCCTTTGCTAATGAATGCTTTTGTAGCCCAGGATTATGTCTGTCTTAAAATTTCAGCTTTAACAGCCACTGTTGCAGTGGGAATGTAATAAAAGCATGTGGTTTCTTCACTAAACAGCTGCTTTATTTTGATGCCAATTTCGAAATGTTTCCTGTAGAGAGAGCATGAAGGAAGTGCACACCATGGGTTTATGTTGGGAGGGGAGGTAAATGTTCAGAGCCTTTGATGGTGGGGTGCGTTCAGAGCTGAGCATGGCATTTCAGCTTGGAGATGGTTTGTGAGGATACCCTTTACTTGCACCCTGTCTGTCCTGATCTGGCCTGGGGGTGACTGCCTTATACCACTCTCCAGACTCAGGAACTGAATCACAGAACGATACAGGGCTGGAAAGGACTTCTGGAGATCATCCGGTCCAAGCCCCCTGACAAACACTGGAGGTGTTTGAGTGACAGTCTTGAACTGACCAGTTTGGTTGTTGTTTGTAATTCCAATCTTGTTTGTAATAATTACAAACTAAAACTGCAGGTGAGGTGTTATTTTTATCACACAAGCTAATCAACCAAGTAATATTGCCTTCTTTATTACATTGCAAATATATGTAATTTATTTTTCTGCCAGATTCTTATGGAGAAAAGCTGAGGACTTTGAATGTTTGTGAAACTGAATTGCTGGACTGAGTAAATGTTTACTTTTTCAGATATCTTGACATCAAATTGTAGAGGGAATCCTGTTCCATTTTGTCAGTTCCCCAAATGTTTCCACTGCTCAATGTGTGGCATTCACATGTGAATGAAATTGCATCTTTTGCTCTGTTCCATTTGTTTGGATTCTGTGTTTTCTTCCCATCTGTAACCATGCTTCCAATTCCCCAGGTTGCTTTTATGGCAGTGACCTTTTCCATCTAGGCAGGGTGCTGTCTGTCATTCAGCTCTCCTTCAGCCCCTGCCTCACCCCACCAAGGTATTGCCTTACATGTTGCTCCTTTACAATGGTTCCTTTCTATTTAATGCATTTGTGTTGGGTATCATAGGGCTGTAACAGTGTGATTTTCAGTAACTGAGCTTTTCACTCCTTTTATTCAGGTTGGGTCTAATGATCTGTGAAAGAAGCAAATGTATACATACAAGCCAAAATGTAACAGCATCTTTATGGTTATAGTGATAGATGGTACTTCTCTTGCATATCTGAGGTCTGGAAAAAAAAAAAACAAACTGGTAAAGCAAAAGGGAAGAGAATTGGCAACTTGCTGTAGAAGCTGTATTGTTTTGAGAAGGCTCCTTGTCCTGATGCTCTGTTAATTTAGGAGCAGTAACTAGAACACTAGAAAATGACTAGAAAAGTAGAAAATGACTGTGACCTTTTATAAATGCTAAAAAGCTATGTGTGGGTATAGAAGGCTATATATACCGAAATCCTAAAAGCCGGGGAGTCCTTTTCTCTCCTGCTGAATCTTTCAAAATCTGACAGGGACTGGCTACCTGAGGATGTGAACTACCACGCCCTCAAAATTCAATTTTATACAAGAAGAGGAAAGTTTAGTATTGTCTCAGTATTCCCTGAGAAAAAGATTTACAACCTGGTTACTTTAAAACATCCTTCTTTGGTGTTGGGTCTCTAAACTTGGCAGACAGTTATTAGTACATCGTAAATTGGGAAGTCCCAACTGCTAATTCATGTGATTTGGGGAGAACTCAGAAATCTGGACTTCGATGTTGCACCGTGGATTAGTGAAATCTGTAATGTATGGGCCATGGAAATTATTTTGGGTTTTACAAATCACTTTTTGCATGCCAAACACCAAGCTCCCTTCTCAGTTAATACACGCCGTAATGAAGTGTGAAGTGTTCTGCCCAACAAAACAGTGTTTGAGCATGCTTGTTAATATTTGTTCCCACTAACAGGTGGATAATTGTTTCACTTGACACAAATCTGTCGATTATAGGAACTAACAAACATATAAGGTTTAAAATCATCCCAAGTTTATGAGCTCCAGGTTTCTGAAAAGACAATTTTAGGAAGTCAAGAGAAAGGGATTTGGGAAGTTAGAGCTCGACTGGTAAATGATGGCTTTCAATTATTCTGTCAAGTGGTGAGAATGAGGACTGGGACTGGGATGGTTTGGGAGTGCATATAAATCCTTGGTGACCCTGCAGTGCAGATTTCATCAACTCCTGACACCTTCATTTCCAGCACAGCTGAAAACTTGCTACAAAAGCAAAGGGGAGTAATGTGCAGGCAAAACAAAACAGAGAAAAAAGGCAACTTGTAAGGGACATGTGAAAGGAAAGAAGAAATTTGGACTTTTTCTGTTTGCAAATTTGGTTAGGAAGAGCAATATTAATTCCCTTGCTCTAAAGCCAGATGTGGGTTTGGTTTTCTCCACTTTAAGTTTCAACCTTTTTGTTCAACTGTCTTACAGTGGGTGTTACAATAAAAACAACAGAAGCAAATCCTCAAAATGAAAGGTGAAAATATTTGCTTAAAAAGCTTCCAAATGAAATGGCTCAGCTTTTCAAAATTGAAAAAAATACTGTTTTAATTAATATTTTTTCAGTTTTCAAGTCTTTTCTCCCTTCTTCCCCTATCGTTTTGAGTTCAAAATGTGGCAAAATTTAATTGGATATTCACGAATAGTTTGTCTCCTTGGGGTCTGAAGCAGGTGCTGGGCAGAAAACCAGTTAAAAATAGCTCTTTATTCTAAAATCCATGAATTTAGTAGACACGGTAAGGCTTGTGAGCACTCTGTGCAGCGAGGGTGTAGGGAAAACCAGCCTGCCTTGAAGAAAAGGAGGAATTTCCAAGACTATGAGTTTCTGATTTCAGACTGTGACTTGAAAGCGTGATGAGATTATGGAGCCCGATGTGTATAAGCAGACAGAGAATTGGTGGTTTTGGTAATGCAGAAAGGCTGGTGAGGGACTGCACTTAAAAAACTCATTTGAGGAAAAGTCTCTAGAGACTGGCTAGAAACCAAACTTTTAAAAGCATGCCGTCACCAAGTGAAGCCCAATCCATCTATGCAGGTAGCACAGCTGTTTCTTTCAAATCATGGACACAGAAAAAAAATTATATAATACAAATTACTAGAAATTGTCATCCAGAAGTACATATATGCCCACAAAACTGGTTTCTTAACCTTTAATTTCATCCACACACCATTTCTTCTAAATATTTTGCTTTTGCTTTTTTTAATTTTTTTTTTGTCGACATCTGGAAAGATTCCACAGTCTTCATTCTTCAGTTCCTCTGAGATCATGCCAGAAATGCAAATGCATTAGAGTCTTGTTTCATTTTCTTTTTTTGGAACAATTTCCATTAATATCCTGCTGTCAGAAAGCAACTGGTACTTTCACAGCTCTTTATTGTGGCAGGTTTATTCTGGGGAGCTACAATGATTGCTCACTGAGACCCAGAACCCCAACAGTGTGGCTGACTCTTCTGGGGAACGGGGAAGTTCAGCTGTTAAGTCTAGCTCCAATGGTAGCAACTTCTTAATATTTAACCTTTACAATTCTTTCAGGAAATTTGTACTGGTGGATCCTCCTGGATCAGTTTCTTCATAGAAATATGTTGATATATAGAAGTATAGTCATTCTTCATAGTATATGTGGATTTATAGAAGAGTATTTTCTTCATAGGACAGGCAAATTTCAAATTGAAAAATCAAATATTCAAATTCCTAAGGGGTCTGCAGGCCCAAATTCAGTTTCTGGGTTGCTGGTTTGATGCTGGTTCTCTCTCAATGGTTGAGTTTTGTTTGGTTGGATGGGGAGGACGGATGTGTATTTTGTTTAGGTTTTTGTTGGGTTGGGGGTTCTTTTAGTTGCCTTTCTGGGAATCTTAATTTTGAACTGTTTTTAAATAACCAATCTATTAGGTACGTTTGACAAAAAAATACATTGCAGTTGGTTCTTTTCAGGAACTAGTGCTCTAGAATGCTGACTTGTATTAAAAGGATCTACAGAAATAGCACCATTAGGTTTCAGTGTCTGCAAAAATTTAATAATTTAATGATCCCCCAAAAAATTGTCTCAAGTAATTTTATGAGAAAGCATCTTAAATGTTTGAGAAAAACTTGTAGAGAAATTATATAATCTAAGATTTTGGTTTAAGCACAGTTATCAAAGAACAGAAAAATATAAATAAAATAGAAAAGAAAGCATTCAGCTGTATAGTTTTTCTACATTCCACCTGTGTTTCCCAACACCAAAAATCTCTGCGTCCTCCTCCCATTAGTCCTTCAGTCTGAGCAACCGTTAGACTTCTGTTCCTTTATTCAGATAAAAGTTTTTATTTTCTCACAGCAAAGCAAAGACAGAGCAAACGTCATAGAAGGGAAGCAGGTAGTACTTCCCAAAGTGACCCAACCATGAGAGCAGGATTCTCAGCTCAACAGGCCACTGTGCTCCCACTGAAATCGCTAAGTTCTGTAGGAAAGTACATATGTATTTTCATGAGATCTGATCCTTTCTCTACCTTCAGTTTTCATTTTGAAATCTGTTGAAGGTATGAGACATTGCTAATTTCATAGTATAAGAAAAATATGAAGAATTGGAGCTCAGAGAGTTGGGGCCGTTCAGCCTAGAGAAGAAAAGGCCCTGGGGAGACCTTAGAAGCCCCTTCCAGTCCCTAAAGGGGCTACAGGAAAGCTGGGCAGGGACTCCTGATCAGGGAGTGGAGTTATGGGACAAGGAATAACGGTTTTAAACTGAAAGAGAGATTTATATTAGATATTAGTAAGAAATTCCTTACTGTGAGGGTGGTGAGGCACTGACCCGGGTTGCCCAGAGAAGCTGTGGCTGCCCCATCCCTGGAGGGGTTCAAGGCCAGGCTGGATGCGGCTTTGAGCAACCTGGTCTGGTGGGAGGTGTCTCTGCCCAGGGCAGGGAGGTTGGAACTCGATCATCCCTTCCTACTCTAACCATGCTATGATTCTATGAATATGTGAATGCGACTAAATATTCTTGTGAGTAAACTTCACAGCAATAGAGAATGTTTAGAGCAGGCATACAGCAAATTGCTCAAGCACAGAGCAATCTCTGGCACAAATTGGCCTGCTCTAAAAAGCTTCATAAAATTAGAGATAGCACATTTTCTTATTGCTCTCTCAGCTGCTTTTTATTAATCTTTGTTACTAGATGGTGGTTAAAGGCTCTAATGATTCCTTGTTGCACTGTTCATCACAATTCAAGTAATGAGACTGGTAGACTGGTTTCCTGCTTTATTTGTTCTTAAATCTTGTTTGAACCACTAACTCAATGCCTAGTGCTACTTTTACCACTTTTTCATGTGGTGCTCTCTGTTTGACAACTACAAAATGGAACCCAACAAAAGAATGTTCTCTATAGCTGAATCTTCATTGCGAAGCAATTTGAAGTGAAGATACTAAAACCACTGATACGTTATAAGTGATCCATATCAGAATGTGGCTTTTATGCTGTCTTGATGGAAGCCTTAGGATCTTTTGCAGAATTTTTTATGCCAAGGTTCTTTAGCTGAAAGTGTGAAAAGCTTCCTTAAGGGATTTTTAAAAAGAATAGATAATCAAGGTTAAAATAGTAGTGTTTTGTTGGCAGGTCCATTATAAACACTCTATATTAAGTCAAGGGACAGAGACAGTACTGTGAATAAGTTTATGAATCAAATTGCAGCTTCCTGCACTTTTATTTATCTCTGTTGAATCCTTTTCCTCAGACATTTGAGATTCAATATTGATAAAAATAGAGTCACCAGGAAAAAAGAAAACATTGAGTTTTGACAAAGATGAGACAAGTGAAAGAATTGTAATGCTGCTGTTTTTAATAATAATAAAATTAGGTTGCTTTTTTGACTACTGGAAAAGCTCCAAAAAAGCCATTGGTACTCATTTTGGGAGCACTTAAATATCAGTGGCTTAGAGCGACATTTAGCTCTGCTGTATTATTATGGGGAATTGTTATGCTTCACATAGGCATTATTGGGCTAATCAATTCATCAGGGATTTGCATAGAATTAAAACTGCGTAGTAAAGATTTCAGGAAATAAAATTGCTTATCCACTTATAAACACAATGCACATCTGTTTAGAAAAAAATGAAAATAAACTGCAATAAAGGAAATTAAAATAACAGTGGATTTCTAATTGAATTGGAATATCCAGGTTTCTTCCACCAAATTAATGGAATTTCACAAATGAAATTTACTCTCCCATTTTGGATGGGCATCGCTGTGCTCAAATATTACATTACCTAGCATGTCACGTGGTGAAGTTTGCATTTTGTATCCTCTGGAGATCTTAATGGAATGCTCTGACAGCTCTCAGTAACGCAATGTTATTGTCCAATAGAAAAAATGAACATTATGAAGAACAGGGTAATTAACAGCTATGCTTACATGCTTCTGTGCACCAGAAAATTGATCCTATGGATGTGATCATGCAGGGGATGCACTAGCAATTAAATAGCAATTAAATAGGAACACAGAAGTATTATCTTTGTTTCATAAATCTTCAAAATCTTACAACCCTTACTTTCTAAGGTGATCGTTACCTTAAACCTTTTATCTATAATGGGATAGAAAATTTTGAAAGCATTTGACAGAATTACTCCGTAGAAAATTAAAAAAAAAAAAAAGTCCTGTAGAGTGGCTACTGTGTTAAAATGTTCTTGCTGTTGAATTTGGCAGTTAAGACTATGTATGAGAAGTCTTTGAAGATGAGTTTATTCTCAAATATGATGGACTGTCTAGCACTGATCTTATATGTGGCCATTAGCTTAGGGAAAAAAAGCTACTTATTTTTAATACTTAGTATTTTTTTCATGAGGAAAATAGTTCAGTCTCTGTTTTTAAACTGCAAACTGGTGCTTCCAGCCCCATTGTTACATTATT
Source organism: Pedionomus torquatus (assembly GCA_013398155.1). NCBI lineage: Eukaryota > Metazoa > Chordata > Aves > Charadriiformes > Pedionomidae > Pedionomus > Pedionomus torquatus. Next base: position 41,936 of record VZRU01019224.1, read on the forward strand.
TCAAGGATATTTATAGTATTTTGCTATTAGTCATATTTCAGCAAGATTATTATTTAATAATATTTGTATCGCTGGATATGTTTGGTTATTGCCTGCATCCAGCCTGCAGACTTCTATAGGTGATTTTCGTATTGCACAAGCATATATGCAGATGCATGTATCCCCGTTGAGACATGCTCTCCTTCCCGCATACACATGTACTAGAGGAGTGTTACCCGGGGTGGGAGAAACACACTCAGTTTACTTGTCCTGCATTTTGTCAATGCTCAGCAGATGGTGGAGACCCTATGTCTAAGCTAATGGAAACAAAAATTGCATTAAAAATACTATGTCCAGAAAAATGAAGACACATGAACTTAGGAAAAAAAAATAAAAATCAATTCATGCATGCCAAGAAATGATGGAGAGGTGGGTGATGACTGAGACATTAGTGATGGCAGGACTTTGAGGCGTTCTTTAAAATTATATTCTGTGCCAGATTTCTCAGGACTTCAGCTGTCATTTAATCACTCAAATCAGCTTTTAGAGTTTCAGAGGGTCAAAGGAGATAGAGTTATAGTTCATTTTAAAAATGTGCTCATTGTTCAGGTTACCAGAAAGCACTTTACTCTTAAAAAAACCTTACTCTGCAATATTGAATAAGCTGAGATTTGCAATTTTTAGGTTTCTTCCTGAAAGGATCTTTAGGGGACTTGTGCTTTAATCTTACTCTTTACTGAGGGTAATGAGGAGTTATGTAAACTTGTTGCCAGATTATTTTTTTCACAGTGTGACAACATATACAGGTTTTATTTCTGTTGTCTGAGGTTGGCTAGAAATTCTGTCTTCCACTTGGTAATATAACCTTGAAGCTCATTAGGCTGGTAGCTGGGAAAAGTACAGATGGTGGGTTTGGCAAGCCAGTCTTTTTGGTAAAGGTCTTCTCTGTTTGAAGTCAGTGATTTGAGCATTGATTTATCACTGGTTTATTGTAATTTAAATGAAAACTTAATTAAGTGAGCTTTGATTAAAATTCCATATGAAGAATGTAAATGTTGGTAAATGATAATTACTCTCAGGATTGCTGAAGTATTGAAAATGCTTAGAATTTCTCCTATTAGCTCTCCAGCTGCTCTGTTTTACCAGTTCCTTTCTGACTCCTCCACTGTGTCTCTCAGAGTGCGCTTCTATGTAATAGTGATCTGGTTTAGCAGATTATAGGACAGCTTAATTAAAGCAGCCTCTTCAAAACCAGGGGGTGAACATCACATTTTAACAATTGTACGTATTGGTTCTTAAAATTTTCTACTGTTGTCATTTATCAAGTACTTGAGCTTATCAATAAACATAGAATCAGGGCTGTAAGTCTGAGGGTGTTGATGTTTAGGTTTAATGATGGAGAGGAGAGCTAGAGGTTTAAGGAAAGAGAGCTAAAGACCCAGAGGTTATTTCAGGGGAAGGCTGAGCAGAAATAAGGATCACGGGGATGAGTTAGCAAAGCTGCTGTGTGTGTTTGTGGTGCATTTATACTTGCCTCTGAGGGTCAGGCAGTGAGTAAATTCTTTATCTAGAGTGAGGACAGCTTAGTGGTATTCACATTTATAGCAAGCATTGACCGAACCTGTGTCAGCTGTGCATTATCTCTGGATACAGCCATGTACCTGTACACACATGTCCATGCTCACATGTGTTATAAATACATCATGTATAAATATGCATAAATACTATGCATATGTATTAGTAGGTGTGTGAAAAAAACGAAGGTGGAGAAATGAGCTAGTTGGTGTTTTTTCTAAATTGGAAAGAGTCAGGATATTTGAGAAATTCTTCTGGACAAAAGCAAGTAAAAGGGCATTATCTGTAATTAGAAATAATAATGTATAATTGGTTCATTTGCCATATTTCTGCAGTTCTGATTTAGTTGAACAATGTGATCATTATGCCACCGGTTTTCAATAGAGGTGTCACAATGAAAAATAATTGCAATATTCCACAATATTAACTGTACCCTAATTGCAAAAGTTTTGAAATATAATTGCCATGAAAGCTAATGCGACAGGGAACATTAAGCATAATTAGTGTATTTTAAAAAAGGGAAAAACTGTTAGAAGCTTGTTATTGTCTCGTAAGGTAGCTTCAAATTAGCTGGATGCAGAGCACTTTCATCTAGCTTTTCTATAATTTTCATTATTAGCACAGACTGCAATAAATTTATTTGACATAGCCCACACCTGCTACCCGGCAGGAAAGAATTTATAATGTGCGCAGGTCCCAGGTTCCTCGCAGAATCTGTCAAAATTTCCTGGGAGACAGAAGTGGCTAAGGTTTAGGTATGGGTTGGTTGGAGGGGGGATTTGTTGGGTTTGGCGTTTTTTCGGTGAGTCAGTCAGTCATGCCACACTGCTCAAATTGCACTGCCTTTTAAGAAATTTCTGCGAAAAGATACACAAAAATGTTATCATGAGACACTTCAAACAAAGCATTCATTACACATGATAACCATGTTCTGAAAAAATGTGGTGTATTAATTATCTTTTTCTTTACAGAACAGCTACATGCTTTCATATAGAGCATGAAATATATAACTAGAATTTATTTTTTCAAGTAAAGGCAAACAATATATTGCAATACTTGTATACTAGAAATGTGTCTGTGCCTGTGCAGCGTGAGGATAGGAGGATCCAAGCTATCTGAAGCAGTGCTGATTTGCTGTAAGATCAAAATTTCAGTAAGAAACATCTAAGAGGTTTTTCTGTTATTTTTTTGGGGTAACGCTTTGCAGGTAGAAAGTATTGTTCCTCTAGTTTTGCTGTGCTTCAAAATAATTGAAACATGTTTTGGAATAAGTTAGATCCAAACAAATATATGGTGAAAGAGTGTTAGTTTAAGTATTGCTAGTGGACATGGTTTTAAGAAACATATATAGTTGCTTGGTCTTAAATTACTAATATCCACTAAACCTACTTTTTATCATCTCTATTGGCTCTTATTGCAGAGGTGCAACAGGTTTCTTTTTGGAAGGAAACTAGGCCATACATTAGATAAAATTTTGGATTGGCTGGTGCAACTCATGTTTTCCTGGACCCATTGTGGAAAGAAATAAAAGGCAACTGATGCCAAGTTCTTGAAGCATAATTCATAATTATTTTTTTTTCCAGTTTAACACCTATGATTATTACTCTATCCAGTAAGGGTAGGTCTGCACAGATCCTTGCCATCCTGCTCTGCTCTTGCTTGTGCCTGACCAGGTGCTGTAGTATGGCAGCGTGAAGATGCATCCAAGCTCTGCACGTTGCTGATAGGCATCTCCAGGTGCCAACAAACAGCAAGCCTCAGATTCAGGCTTTTCTAAAAGGCCTCTGTTCCCCAGTGTCACAGTAATGATGCCTACATTGAGAGCTTTTTCTTTTGAATATTCACCAGTGCTGAGACTTAAGGGCAAAACATTGCCTTCATTTGGCAGCACAAGTCTTGGCTCAGGCTGAGGTGATGGCTACAAGCAGCCCCAGCCAAGCACACAGAGCTGGACGTCCCTCTCCATCTTGAGAAGGAGCCGACTTGTGTCACTTCTGTGGAAGACCGACACTTTTTTCTTAAAAGTTATTAATGTTTCTCAAGTGCATAATTTTCATTACACAGCTCCATGGTGCTATATCTGCAAGTGCAGCCGGTGTCTCCTGTTGAAATGCAGCACAATATTGGCCAAAAATATTTATTTTGTAAAGTTATGAGAGTCTTTATAATACCTTAGAGAGAGTGCTGTGGGTGTTCTACAAAGAACTTCGTATACAAAGGCTATTTCAGTCTTTGTTCAATGACTTACGAAAACATACATTATTATCCAACTCTTGCTACTAAAATAAGTACTCTACAAATGCTATAAATTTTAATTATCGGTATTCTGTTACTAAATAGACTAATCTACACAGTAAAATACTCTATAATATTAATTCAGAATTAAAATAGAACTCTTTCTAAACTAATCCAATCAGGAATTAGTAAAGCTATATTCAGTAAAGCTATATTCAGACACGGATGTGTCTGAATATGCCGTTTTGCCAAACATTTTTTTGTCCACTTGTCCAAATGCCATAAGTCAGTGGAGTTTATGGGTAGAGATGCTTCAGTCACAGAACAATATGGGGTTGGGATGGACCTCTGAAGATCTAGTCTAAGCTCCCTGCCAAAGCAGGTCCTGCTAGAGCAGGTTGCACAGGAACGTGTCCAGGAGGGTTTTGGATATCTTGAGGCAGAGACTCCACAACCTCTCTGGGAAGCGTGTTCCAGGGCTCTTCTGCCCTCAAAGTGAAGAAGTTCCTCTTCATGTTTAGATGGAACTTCTTGTGTACAAGTTTGTGCCTGTTAGTTCTCATCCTGTAACTGGGCACCACTGACAAAAGACTGGCCCCTTCCACTTGACACCCACCTTATAAGTATTTATAGGTGTTGATCAGATCCCCCCTCAGTCTTCTCTTCTCCAGACTAAAAAGACCCACATCCCTCAGCCTTCAGTCATAAGACCACTGGAAAAAATATTTATCCTTCCTTTACTGTGAAGTTTAGTAGAATATGGTTTTGTTCTTTTCTCTCCCTAAAACTGCAGTTAAGATGACTTAGAACTTTTTTGGAGGGCTGCAGAGAACTTCTTTCTTGTTTTTCTTAAACAAGTACTTTTGTTGCTTTTCTTGATTTTTCTCAATTACCTTAAGACCCTAGGTCTTCTGTAAATAGAACTTAGTAGAGCAAGTAAATTAACAGTATGTGTAATTAGTTTTAGATAGTGTCTTACACTGTTTGTGTTTCCCTGCACCTCCATGTGGCTGGACATCTCCTTGCCCCATTTCCTCCAGCTGCGGCAGGGGGTCAGGATGGCAGAGCATGCCCATGGTGTCACCATCCCTAACACGTATCATCACCAGTACTCCCGAGAAAGGATTGACCCATGTAGCTGACACAAAAACTCATCTCACCCCCAGGGAAAAGGTCTGTGTGTAGTTCAGAAGCTGATAGCTCCTGGCACCAGCTTCCCCCACAGCTGGACAAGCATTAAGCACGGCACAGGAGTGGGTGAAGGTTGGTAGCAATCCAAAGTTCATCAGCTGTTGGCCAGGGAATTCCATTGCTGATCTGTGCCCTGGGGTACGTTTCCATCATTGGTTTCCACCAGCCGAAGTCTGTACTGCCTGCAAAAGCCTCCGCCCTGTGTTCCCCTGCTGCTAGCATCCTGTGGCTGCCGTTCTCCCTTCATTTGTGCCAGTTCCAGGAGCTGTCTGGCGAGCTGGGACATCAAAGCGTTCTGACCGACAGCAGGACCAGGCCAGGCAGTGAGGTTCATGTTCGGTTGGGTGATGAGGCTGGTCTGACTCAGAGCACACTGGTGGTCACTCGCCAGCAGAAGGGAAAGGCTGGGTGGGAGGGCTGGGACCAAACTGCCTCTTCTAGCAGCAGGCTGGACTTCGTCTAAAGCAGCTGGAGAGCTGCAGCCTTCCAGATATTTGTGGAAAGATGAGTTTGTAATTACCTCTGCTTTGCGTCCACTGTCAATGTCTCCTTTGGAGTCTGTCCTACCATCTGGGAGGTGCTGCACCGTATTTGTCTTTACAAGTCTAAATGGGTTCCCATTGCTGAGCCCTCTGAAACGTGTCAGAAACACACCATGTCTCTTGCTAGTCCTTTCTCTGTTAAAGGACTCTATTTTATTCCACCTCTTCTATTTTTTGTCTTTCTGCACTGTTTGTTTTTCCTTTCTTGCCAGCTCCCCTTATTCTTCCTTCTTCCAGTTACCAGTTAAGTTCTTCCTTATTGCAGCCACAGCAGAATCACAGACCCTTCTGCCAGCAGGTACAAATTAGGAGTCATCACCTTTCCCAAACAACTTATGGCTCTGTTTCATTTTTAAAGATAATTCTAATGTATCTGTTCTTCTGCAAACAATTTAAAGCTATGTGTTTTGCAAGACCTGCATTGATTTATTATTTAATGCTTACTGTTAACTCTATGGCTTAATTCCCCTGTTATTTATTATACAAAGCATTATTTCATTAACTAGATTGAAATAGATGAGAGTGGAGAACAGAGCTCTGACAAGCAAATTTAAATTTGTATTCAATATCCAAAATCAAGCTTTAGGTTTTCAGAAATTAATCTCCATTTAGGCTCCTATATGAAAAAGAATTTGTTTCTTTTTTTCCTTTGCTCTTACACATATATGCAACTCCCACATACAAAGAAACATGGCAATAGGGAAAAGTGTAATTTTATTTTTTTTAAAATAGACTGTATCTAGCATAGGAATTGGGCCTCTCATTACCACTGCAACAAGGATTTGTTCGTAAATTCTGTTCAGCGTATCTAGAAATGAGACTTGCATGTTCTTGCCTTTTGAAATAGTCTTTGAAAGTGAGCATTAACAATTGTGGTGCTAAGAGCTTGTATTTGGAAAAATGAGAGCTTTGGTGGGAGCAGCAGCCTGATAGATTTGGTGCCTGCAGAAATGCTTGCAGTGCTCTTGCATTCTCTATCGGTAGTATTTTTGGACAAAGGGGAAAAAATGCTCAGATGCATATTTTGCTCTTGATATATTGGGGGTGGAGGGCTGGGGTGGATTTTTAACTCACTGTATTCCAGCTTGCTCAATGATTAGGAAAAAAAGAACAGTCTGGGGAGAAAAAAATCCCATTGGATCTGTGAGTCGGTCACCTATACCTGCTTTTCCCCATGAAACCATTGCTGGGGGTCACTGGAATTATCAGCCCTTGAGAGCACTTACAGCTCATTCTTGCTTTCAGTTCCTTGATGAACTAGCTGTGCGTTCCTAGTATTTGCAGCAAACCAAAAATTAGACATCTGAATCTTCTTCAGCCCCTCCCTTCTTTTTTCCCTTTGCTGCAGCGAGGGTACAGAGACTTCATGTCAAGAGCGTATTAAGATGCCAAGCTCAGCTTGCTTTGCTCTCTTTGTTGAGCGGGGAGGGTACCTTCATTAATTAACATAAGAATTAGTTTATTCATAGTAACACTTGTGATCCAGAGATCTTAGTCCCTAACAGATAACGCATATAAGGGAAATACCAGTAAGTAATTTATTTCCTGTGCTTCACAATGTATAGGAATGCTTTCTGTTTATAAAAATATCTTTCAAGTCAGACGTTTCCCGTTGGGATTTACTGCCGTAAATAGCTGTCCATTTTTTATTCCCACCAGCTGTGCATTTGAGTAGCATGCAGCAAAGTTTATGAATCACTTCTCCTTGACAGATCGTAACAACCACAATATTCTGCCATGTAGCCAACAGCAGCAACTAAATGATATTAGCACTTAACTCTCCAGAAAACTCTGTTGAGTAATTAAACATTAAGCCTCTGATGCCTATCATCGTTCAGTGCCAAGACCCTTTACAATACCAGTTTGATATATTCAGGTAATGATATTAGAGATGATAATTTATTCTGGAAATGTAGCTATCTGAGAAGAATGAATTTACTGAAATGGGAATTTCATTTATAAGCTGGCTTTTCAAAACTTTTCTCCTAATTCTGACGTTCACCATGCAGGAATGTTTATTGGGTTAAAAAGTCCTCTGCATGTAGGATAATTGACAAAGAGTGATGAACAATATTTAAAACTGTGGCACCAGTAGTGGTGTGTAATATAATGCAGGAGTCTGCCCTCATTCAATAAGGACAAAAGATCAAGCAGCACTTGAAACTTTGGGCATGGTTTCTGAGTTAATCTGCTCTGCTTTTGGCGTCAACCTAAACTTGAGATCAGCTCACTCGCTAACAAAGCAGCTCAGGAAACTTCAAATGAAGATTCAAACTGACAACAAATACAGCACCGCTAATAGAAGCTGTGAAGTCTGTTTGCCATCAGTGTATGTGCATAGCTTATTTAACATTATTGTGATGAGAAATAATGATAACCCTCAAATAAATTAATAGCTGTGTGATGTCTGGTAGTGGCTGCAGCGCCTGCTCACCAGCTGAAGCTGTAGTGCTCTCTTCACTGTTAGTACTTTCCTGTTTTACAACAAAATGGCCAGAGAAAGATAAAAGACAGAACTTTAAAGAGATCTTAAGCTTAAAGCTGCAAATTCAAGCATGTGGGAGCTTGCTAATTCTCAGGAAGAAATTTGTCTATTCAATCTGAATTTGCCCAGCCTTTTCCACTGTAATGTAATAAAAGCTGAAGCATTGCACCGTTCCCCTCAGCCCCAGCAGCCCCAGCACATGCCCCAGGAGAGCAGGACTCTCTTGTCACCAAGTCTCTGTTGGACTTTCTCCAGAGTTCCGACTTATTTAGTGCACAGTCTTAATTCTCTAACCAGTCCCAATTCCCATTTTCCTCCCCCCCCTCCCTCGTTCGCACTAGTTTTCAGTCCCTCTTTCTTTTACTGGGATCTTCATATATTTGTCTCTTTCTCTGCTGTCTTTGGTAGGTCTATCTATCTGTCTTGCTTCTCCTAGCACCTCGATGTGTTGTTCTCTCATTGCCTTCATCAGCCTGACTTACAGCTTTCCATTTCCCAACTCCTCATTCCACCTCAATCTTTTCTAGCCCTTGGTCCCAGGCTTCCTATTCTCTAAGCAATCAGTCAGAAACAAGTCCCAGCCCCAGTTCAGGGTAGTTTCCCTGTTCTGACCTTGCAGTTTGGCATCCCTTGAGGGCTTTCTCATCTCTGTGTAGCATCGCACAGTAGGGTCATTTGTCTCTACCTAGTGTGAAGTGCTGTGGAGAATGCACAGGGTAGGGCAGTGTCTTCTACAGCACTGACAACAGGAAAAGTTCTGCATCACCACCAAGTCCTGTGGTACCGTTAGGCTTTTTGGACAAGGGCTCACTGTAAGTGGAGACCCTCTTCTCTAACTCTTAGTGTCCTCTTCACAACCTCTGGTCCTCCCAATCTCTTCTGTAGGTGAAGGTGTAGCAGGACTTGAATATGGACTTTACACCATGATGGAGACTGCAGTGTAAGATAAAAATGGCAGCCCTAATGTCACCACTCGGGGAGATGAGCATATCTCTACCTCAGCATCTCCCTGTCCAGGCTCTCAGACTCTGTGTATTCCACATGTTCAGGTGCCCCTACCGGCTACCATTGGAGGCTGGAGAAAAAGGAGTGCTGCTATTTGAGCAGGTGATAGCAGAAGGTTAGCAACTATTAGTTTTTCACAAGGTCATGTGATGATAGGACAGGGAGTAATGGCTTTACCTGGAAGAGGGGAGATTTAGATTGGATATTAGGAAGAAATTCTTTGCTGTGGGGGTGGTGAGGCACTGGAACAGGTTGCCCTGAGAAGCTGTGGCTGCCCCATCCCTGGAGGTGTTTAAGGCTGGGCTGGATGGGGCTTTGAGCAACCTGCTGTGGTGGGAGGTGTCCCTGCCCAGGGCAGGGGGATTGGAACTGGATGGTCTTTAAGGTCCCTTCCAACCCAAGCCGTTCTATGAGTTTGTGTTATGCTGTCACTACTGCCCAGGTGCTTTGCTGCCAATTTCATCACCAGTCCATGTGAGCAGGGACACCGTAAGTCAGGACAGTGCAGAGGAGGGTCTGAGGCTGCTACAAGTTCCTAATAATTTTGATCGTATTTCTTCTCATGTACATTGAAATATGTGACATTGGCATGGTACTGTTGTATTGTCTGTCATAAATGTGTGGTGTGCAGTAGCCTGGAGCTCCAGTTCTGGGGGAAAGCCATTCTTTGATCCTGGCAGGCAACCAACTGCAGACAAAGTCTTTGAAAATATGAAATTTAAAGTGAATTAAAGCTGTTGTGTACACAGACCCCTGTATGGCAGGTAGCATTTTCCCCAGTACAGAGTCATCTCACTTCCACATGCCTTGTCTCTGCTGCAGAGCACAGGCTATTCTAACTGTTGAAACAACCTTCTGTGGTTTTCTTTAATATGGGCAAATCAAAGTGTTCCTGCTGCCTGCCTTCCAGAAAAAGTGTGAGCCTTTTGCCTTACGTTTTCCAAACCAAGATTTGGCCAACGTTTTTTGAGGAGTGATGACCAGGTAGTTTGGGGGTGTCATGAGGAAGAAAACTAGCATATTTGAGTGGCAGTAGAGGACAAGATCAAAAATTCATGGAGTTTGAAGTGCATGGAATGTACGTACAGATGGAAAATAGCCAGAAATGTTGTGGACATCTCAGCTTATATATTCTATTCTTTCTTTCACTTTTTAAAATTGATTTTATTAATCTTTAAAAAAACAGTCTATAAACAGCTAAGCTTAAATTAATCTTTATTTACATATTTAAGAATAAGACAAATCAAACAAATCACTAGAAAGTAATAGAATGTTTACAAAATAAATACACATTTTTGTTGGAAATAACAATGAATGTTGTGTTATTTGAAACAGCTGTCTTCCATAATCAGATTTCCTTTCAACATATCTCCAGGATACAAGCAAAAATTAAAATACTGAAAATAAGAAGTATCAATGCCATTTGGTTGTAAACAAAAAGAATGCTTGTATTACTGGAATATAGATCAGTTGTGAATAGAAGCCTTAAATTACAAGGCAGATTCAGTAGATGCTCACATTTCTAAAAAGAACACTTGAAAGAACAATATTTTGTCTTTCATAATGCATCATCAACACAGGAAATTCTTAATTTAAAACAATAACTTCCGTCTAGTTTTAGTGAGCCTTCTGAAGGACTCCAGTGCAACAGCAGTGATGCCGTATTACATGATTCTGAAATTATTTAGCTAATATTTCTATTGGGAGTTGCATTTAGGCATGGAGAAGTTAAACATCCGCCTGGAAGTTTTCACTCTTTCCTACCTGCTCTCTTCTCTGCAGGTTTGAAGGTAAGAATTTGAAATGCTAAACTGAGGAGATGGTTGAGTGAGCTGGGAGCCGTGAAGACGGTTGCTGTTACCGTTTAGCGTTACAGGCTGTAGCATGGCACTACCTCCAGGCACCGGCAACGCATAGTTATTGAAACGCACAACGGGACAGAGCATCAATTCCATTACAGCAGTTGTGTCATTACACCGACTGAACGTGCTCGTGCGTAGCGTAGCTGTGTTTGTCTGGATATGCACCTTTTTTTTTTGTTAGTTTGGTTTTGTCTTGATTTTTGTTCACATCAAAAAAAATCGATCTTAACGGATTGATGCGCGTCTGCAGACAGCCCCAAATACAGGTCAGATTCATAAATGGGGTATTTCCCAGTTGGGTGGCACTGCAGGAATTTTTCTTGTACTGCTGTGCTTTTGAAACGGATTACTAATGCGGAGCTTTTAACAAGTTTATTTGCATTTGTGAACTCTTTTGTATTAAGATAAATTAAACCTTTTTAGACGTCTTGGGTTCTCAAAACACAATAAAGCTTTGGGTCATTGGATGACCCAGGTAGGATGTAGCAGTATTACTCTCAAGGGGGACTGTGCGAAGTGCATTTTGGACAGGTATTCTGACAGATCTCTGGGACTAGTTGTTAGGTCACAGGTTGGATGAAATGACTTAATTTTTTTTTGCCAAGGCTATAATAGGCATAGGATTATTTAAATAAGCTTTGAAACATGAATTCAGCAGGCAAACTGCTGCAGGCTACTAATAAACATTTAGGGGAAAAGAATAGAAAATTCTGAAAGCAATTAGAGAAACCTTGTGACAGCCCGTTTCAGCAGATAAAAAGTCAGCTTCCCAGGATCCCCTGGCTTTGGTTTCAGTGTCTTGTGGACAATTGTGCCATCAATGCGCAAATGCAGGGTTTAGGGGAAGGCATGTCAAGATACTTGCGTATTATTCAAAATTAAAACAAAGCTACCAAGAGTGTAAATCAGACTTTTTTCCTTCAAAGCTAGCAGTCAAACTTTTTTTGAAGTTGTTCGGTATTTTAATTTGAAATCCAGTTTCTTGAGCACTCAACCCTGTGATCTGAATTTTTCTGGATGCATATTCATATGTGTGTTTACATATTTGTTTGTTTATTGCATCTGGTACTTCAGTAATGTGTAATTTCTATTTCTTCCTTTTGTCTGGAGGCCTCTCATATTACATTTAGATTGTATCCTTTATCATCCAAAATTGACATTTATGCTTTTACTGCTATTGTTTGCCGAGCTTCTCTCTGGTATGGATCAACAATTTGTTTTAATCTGTGTCACTTCTCTTATCTCCCTCTACACAGAGATGCAGTCATTTCGCACTAGCGTACGCCTACGGAGATTGTGTTAGCAACAGTGCGGTGGCTGCCCCTCCCTTCCCCGAAATGCTGGGGATTCTTAATTGCTTTTCCAGTTCGTTTATAAGAACACAGAGACAATGGTATGTGCGAGACCAGTTTTGACAAAAGTAATGGTATGCCAGTGCCTATGAATAAATAAACCCGATTTACATAGAGGAATGCTGTGGCAATAGAAAGGAAGTCACAGAAGGGAAGCAAATGATGGTTTAAAGACGTTATTGCTTATTCTTAGCAGGGAGCCGAGTAAAGTCCCAAGTACTGTAGAGCTTTCTGTGCTACTTTGCTTTACAGGTATGGTTGTAAACAGTATTTTTGGGCTTAATTTTCTAAAATGACTGCCTTGAAAACTTTGAGGTGTAAATGAGAATTAAGCAAGAAACCTTTGAATTTCAGAGGCCTGAGGAAGCTCTTCTGCTTCCTGTGGATTTTTTGCTTTTTTATAATCATTTTAACAGTTTGCATTTCATTCTTTGCCTAAATCTGTTCACTTAAAAGCTGTGATGTGAAATGATTTAGTAGGTAAGAAATACTAGCATAATTTGCACGTAGTGACACATTTGGAGCTGTAAGCAAAGGGTTGAAACGAGTCAGTTTTAGTTACTGAATGAGGAGTATCTCTCTATGGGGAAGAAGGCATGAGAGCAGTCAGCATAGCGTGGCAGAGAGTGGGCATGGGAACAGGGTTCTGCAATACTCCATAGATACATTTAGGTGTGAAGGCTGAGAATGGGAACTTCATAAATTAATCAGAGGTGACAGGGATGTAGAAGTGAGGTACCTGGGGCACCCGCCCACCCCTTTTTTTCCCCTGTCTGTAGACCCGCTGCCCAGCCTGCATGTGCCTTGGTGACCCTGCCGTTCTGCTGGGGGTGAATTGCGTGCACCGTTGGTTCACCATTTGTCACAAGCTGCGGTGGAGGTGCACGATGCCCTCTTGGGAAGAAAATGTGCTGCTCTCAGTGGAAGAGCGCAGTCTGGAGGGAAAAGGTTGTTTGCATTTACGTACATCCCAGGGTAACTATTGGCTGATTTGTAGAGGATAATTACCAGCTCGGTAGGAAACGGTACTGATGGATACACTTAGGAGAGAAAACCTCTGTATCAAAGTTTGATATGGTACTAGGAGAAATGTCATAAAGAAACACAGTGTGCATTGAAACTCTTTATTGAGTTGATAATAGCAGCAATATATACGTTTCTACATACGTATATAAAGACAAACAAAGATAACATTGACCTGCCTCATTCAACTCTGGAAACTCTAATTCATGGAACATCAAAGCAAGGGAACAAATTTTGTGTGTTTCCTCCAACAGTGCCCTTGTCACTGGCAGCGTTTCCCACTTAAATTTCCGTTCCTTTTTTCTTCTCTCACATAATGAAGATTGTTTTTAATTCAAGAAAATAAATACAGTTTTAGAGAGTACATGTGTTTAGAAAGAAAAATAAAGAAGAAACAGGTTTTTTCCTTTTCAGAGGTCTCCCGTTCTGTGGGATGGGAGTGAAAGCAACCCAGCAGTATGTCTGTGCAAGCCTGACAGTGATGGTGCCAGATAGATAATTCAGGGACCACAAATGAACGATGAGCTATTTCTAGCTTTTATGAATAGTGAGATTTTTTTTTCCCTCATCTTCCATAAAAACTGAGGCAGACATCATGCCTGTCTCTTACAGTCTTACCAAATGTGAATAAACAACGCCTGTGGAACTGTAGCTCTTTAATTTGTAGTCTGAAGAAGCCTTATTCTGTTTTCAGTCTGCAACATCTCCTTGACCAGCAGCTTTGTTTGCGGTTGCACTGGGCTTCTAATTGGTTGGAGTTAGAAAATCAGATGTGCAAAGTAATATATTCGAAAAACAAATGTGTTATGCTTGCATCTGGACTGGCTAGTGTGAATCCTATGAATTACCAAAATGTGAGAGCAGAAGGGTATTGCCTCTTTCATCGAAGAATTATGAAGTGTTATAAAACTGAAAACGATGCATTATTGTGTATCACTTACAATAGTAATATAAGTACTTGGGCTGTGCCTAAGCAATGCCTTTGTTTTTATTTTGCTCTATTGATGCTCACAAGCCACCTTTTGAGTACCTGAGCCTTCGGGTACGTTTCTTTCCTTTATTAGTCCAGGATGTAGCACTTCATCAAACCAAATCCTGTGCTTGTCGCTTGATGGTGACATTACAGTAAGCGCCTGTTCTCAACTGCCATGGATACACATGTCTCAGTAAAACATTAGTATAAGAATGCACTGGAAGAGATTGCTGTCTGCTTTTTAAATACTGACTTCACTCAGCTGAGACTTGAGCATCACAAATCTGTGTCTGCACACCTTGTAGTTTTTCCAATTCTTCTTTCTCTAATAGAATCGTTAAGATTTCTTGCCTACAGATAGAACAACATTTTAATCCCTAGAGAAGCGGTGGGGTTTTGTTCACTAATACACAGATGGAAATGCATTGATCTTTGGGAGATTTTGGCACCATGACCCTGGGTGCCAGCCAGGGTCATGCATTAAGGTCCCTGGTCGTTCTGGGATTTTCTCCATTCCCAGGGACTGTGGCTGCAGCAGAGGACACTGCGAGGTTCTCATTCTAAATGCTAATCTCAGTGTACAGAGTGCAGTTGTGTTAAGTAGACATTTTAAATCTTTTTGCCTTTTTTACAACGCTAAGCATGGATGAGACAGGATGGATGTAGGGTAACATCTCACAACTTCCACACGGAGAGAGTGAATGATACAGTGTTTCCCAGCGTGGCAGACTGGTGCATGTTAGCGCAAGGTACACCGTAAGCCCGTGATTGTCTTTCACTTTCGTTATAAGCAATCACCTGATGGCAAAGCTTAGCAGATATGTTGCATTTTTATTCTCTTCCATTGTTATGCACTTAGAATATTATCCTAGAACATCTACTGGATTGTAGTTAATTTCATTGGTCTTTTTACAAAAATTCATCCCTCTATAACTTCTTATGTTTGGACTTCATTTAGGTAGGTTAGAGTCAGTAGTTAATAAAAGAATTTCAAGTTGCTCTTGCATTTGTCAACCCTAGCTATGTCTCCTGTCACATGGCTTTACTTGCTTTTGAAGCATAGTATATTGTATTTTAATTATATAGCTTTTAGACTTAGAAGACTTTTTTCCCAATATATCTTCTCAATTTTCAAGACCACCTTTGTTAAGTATTCTCTACTAGACTTTTTTCCATAAATGTTTTCCAGATAATGAAAATATTTAATTCTGTGATTATTACTTTTTTTTTAACAGCCATCTATTCCTATCATGAATCCTGATGTGCCTGGTTAAATCTTAGTCGGCATTGCAGCTCCTGTATTGATACCGAAGAGCTTCTTGATCTCCAAATTTCTCACTCGTTTTTTGTGTGCTAATGCAAGTAATAGATCTCTGTCCTATGATATTATAGTTTAGTTTAATTATGCAATCCTTAATTCTTATTCTTTTGGCATCTTAGCCACCTTTTCTCAAACTTGCTCAGTAATTCTCACCAGCTGTGGTGTGTGCTGTAGCTTAGTCTTCGTTCTGTCTTCCAGTGAGTGCTAGTTTAAAAAAAATAAAAAGTGTTCAATTCTGAATCCTTGTACTTAGGAATTAAATTAAGGTAATGCATAACATTTTCTGAAAGTATTAGCATTTGGAATGCATGAATAACTGTATCTAGTGTCTTTTCATTTTCCGTATCTGTATGTTAAAGGGAGAAGTAACATTTGAGCAAGCCATTTCAGTTAGTCAATGCAGCTGTTACAGTACTTGATCAAGGTATTGTTTCCTTATGATTATATCCATCGGCTTGCTCATGTCTGTCAAGCGTATGAATTTACAAACGCCGTATTTCTTGCCTTCTGATACAAAGCCTGATTTGGAACCTGGAGTTCCTGCTAGATTAATTTTTCATTATATTTAACCTGATTTATTTGTGATGTGAAACAATCTTGTGGTGTTCCTTGCATGTTTGACCTGTCATTTAGAACTGCTGTATCACCAATACAAACCAAATTTGCTATTAACTCTTAGAGCATGAAATATTTCTGTCGTTCCAGTATGCATTTTCTTCTCATAATAAAACAATAGCAGTGACAAACAAAGAAGAGATTGCATTCTCAGTTTGACGCCGCCAGCTGTATTAGACTCTTTGCTTAAGTTTGCATTTCCTTTAACTGTAGAAGCCGTACCTTGAAATACAGTTTGGTAAACTATTATTATTTTTGCTTGCTTCCTGTAATATTTCAAGATACGTGAAAATGAATCACGATGGGGGTTATCATATGTTTTCCTAAAATCTATAAAGTTTATAATGGATAGATACTGCTTTGATGCATTATACCATTTATTATCCTCTGCTTGTGCCCTTAGTTCTTTCATTTCTTTCATTTTGAATTTAGGAGGTCTGTGTAGCTTGAATTATTTTATTTAAACCTAATCTTTTTCCTTCATCAGAATTACAATTAATCTTCTTTCTGCTTGTTGTGAAGTTTGGCTTGTAGGCAGCTTGACAGCACTCATTTTGGGTGACAGAGAAACAGCACTTCGAAATGCAGTCCCTTTTAGGGAATCCTGCCTTTGTCTCAGCCTCCCACTCCCTCAGGATTGGGGGACTCATTTCTGGTGGGACATGCAACAGGTCCCACCTGCTGCCTGGGTGGGTTTCCCTGTGACAGAGCAGGGTTGGAGGCTCCAAGCAGAGAAGGGAGCGTGGGGCTGGAGGGAAAAATGCCATGAGTTAGGGCAGGAGTCCTGAACAGTCCTTTTAGCTACCATGAACTTAATGTGAAATAGTGTCCTTAAAGAAAAATAGATACGTGCAGCATATAGACAGAGGTACATAACTTCTGGAAAGGAGGAGGAGAGGGAAGGAGAAATACGCTTTTACCACCAGGAATTTTTAGTGTGTAATGTCATACAAACAGAAAACTGGAAGGGAATCTTCTAGCCTGTGGAGTGGAATTCTCCCTGATGGGAATACGTGCCTTTGAATGGGGAACAGAGATTAAATGCTGGGAAAGGAGGAAACTAAGTAAGTGTTGTTAATCCTCATCACAAACACGCAGTTGTGATCAAGTGAAAAACTGTAGGCATGTATGGTCTTTATAGTTTGCCCCATAAATGCAGTTTTTGCATTCAACCCTCAAGAAAATTTCTTTTACTATCCAATTAGTTTTTATTTTATTTCTAGTGAAGATTCTAATATTAATTACCAACATAAAAACAAAGATGCAGTATACTGAAACAAATGGATGCATTTTTACGCTTAGATTAAAACATTACTTGTAATTGTTGACACTGAAATCTCCTCGCTATCACAGTCGTGTTAACAGGGTTATAAACTTTTAGGTTCTTAAAAGGAAACAAAAGAGTATATTATCTTGTAGCGATGTTGTAGTCTACCATTAGTTACCCAAATATTGCTGCATTTATACTGTATCGTGTACTTATCAAACATCTACACAACTCCTTAACTATTTCCAAAACAAAAGAGTCATTATTTACCCACTGTGAAAATAGCCTTTTGTTAGTGGTATGAGAAATCATTAGCTCTATTAAGTCCATTATCAGCTACGCAAGCAGCTGGAAATATCCTGCAGCTCAGGAGGGCTCCAAAACATTCCCCAGTCATGATATTCTAGATCACTTTGTTTTCTTATATGGTGAAAATAGATTATAATCACGTTTAGCCACGGGCAAAAATAGAAGCTGACAACTCTGGTAGAGAAAGATTTATGAAACTTTTCATTGCTTGGGGCAGTATTTGTAACAAGATAACAGTGTTGTCCCTTAGATAGGATCATGAGTGAACAGTTCAGCTATGTCTTTCTATCATCTTGGTGCACGGTGTCTCAAATTGACACAGTTATCACACCATAAATACAGCCCAAAGCATTACAGATGTCTATAAGCAGGATCCATATTAATTGTTAATGTGTAAAGAGGAGACAGATCTGTTTACGTTATCTTAGAAAATAACAGTCTATTTTTTTTAAGAGTATAGAATATATAAAAATACCGATTTTGGTTTGTTGTTGCTTGCCTTCAATAGGGTTGAGTCCTACGATGGTATTTGGAAGTGAATCGTTCATCGGTTGTTGCTCTGGGTGAAATTGACCCTACAAACATTATGTCTAAGTGGCAGGATTAAAATAATTTCTGTAATGTGGTTTAAAATCATGGACTTGGGTTTTTTTTTCTTAGCAGAAACATTTTTTGGGAAAAAAAATGCTCCTTCTTGGGAAAGAAAAATAAGTTAGTTTTGCAAAAGTGACAGCATTGAAAGACTAGCAATGTGTCCATGAAGGTATCACAGGTGTGTAGCTATTGGCTCCCTATTTGTCCAACCCTCTGAAATGGTATTGAAGTTTAAAAGGTATACATCGGAGGACTTCCCAGTAACATCTCTGAATTTGGAAGCAAGGTATTATTACCAGGACTTAAGGGAAAAGGTGTATGTTACACAAGATTGTGGACATTTGTTGCACTAATCAGTAAAACACAGATGTGTATTTATAGGTACAGGTGTGTCTACACCTGTACCTATAAATACACCTGTGTGATGTAGGTGTATGTGATACAATGGTATAGATGTGTCTAAAGTCTGCAGTTCTTTACCCACCCAATACCTCATTCCTCCTGCCTGCTCAGCTCCACTGTCCCGACCTTGGCAGCTCTCCTGGTTGTTTCTCTCACTTCTAATTTGCCCTGAATCCTGCCTGAAGAGAAATGCTAACTGTCTTGGAGGAGCTCTGTACCTTTTCCTTTCCCTCTTTTTCCAGGGTGCCTGTTCTGCTCTCCTGGCTCCCTGGCTCCCTGGCTCCTGACAGTGCCCTGGGAAAAGGGCAGTGCTCCCAGCAATGTCCGTGCTAGCTTCTCTATTAACTCCCTCTTGCCTCTGTAGCTCTGGGCCAGCACAGTGGCTCTGCTGGGCACCCACCTCATGGCTAGCAGCATTTCTCTTAGAATCATAGAGTAGTTGGGAAGGGGCCTCAAAGATCATCGGGTTCCCACCCAACTTACCTGGGCAGGGACACCTCCCACTAGACCAGGTTGCTCCAAGCCCCATCCAGCCTGGCCTTGAACACCTCCAGGGACGGTGCAGCCACAGCTTCTCAGGGCAATCCGTTCCAAGGTCTCAGCACCATCCCAGGAAAGAATTCTTTCATAATAGCTAATGTAAATCTCCCCTCCTTCATTTTAAAACCATTGCCCCTTGCCCTATCACTCCACTCCCTGATAAAGAGTCCCTCTCCATTTGTTTCCCATGCTTCTGTGCATTCCTGAGCAGGTAGGAATCATGATTGTCTATCGGGGATCATTTCTGTACAGCAGGGTGTTGTCCTGTGTATTCCTGAATACCCAGCACCTGTATGTGCCGAGATAACTCTGTGTACCTAATGAATTGTAAACTTGATATGTATAAATTCCGTCACTTCAGAAATTCTGCTTTGTCTATGCATCCTTTTTCTTTGATCATCTGGAGGAAATCATTGTAGGACCAATTCAAGCCAAATCTGTAATTCTCGCTGCTGTTCGTGTGAAGAGCTGAAATCTGTATCACTTGAGTTCCTGTCTAGAGCATCACTGAAGTATTTATAACTAAGGCCCTAAAAATATGACAAAGATAGTAGCATGCCATTTCTTTTTATGCAAAACCTGCTTTGGTATGACATATCTGGAGCAGTAGGAAAGGTTAAAATGCTTGTTTTGCTTGCTAACCAAAGTGAACAAATAGTTGCAGAAAGATTGGAGTGCCTGTTGTTGTATTTGATATCACGAATCAGATTTTGAAAATTGAGACTAATTTGGCCCTATGTCAGAATTCCTGCTAGTTCCGCAAGATGTTTGAATCTTGCATAAGAATTGGAATAATGATTTTAAACAGAACTATTTGCTTAAGAAAAAAACTGTTGTGTCTTTGTACTTTCAGCTGTAAAGATAACTCTACACTCACGGGGAAATATGGGAGAGATGAGGATGGCATTCAGGAAGGAAATGTTTTGTCCAACTAGGAAGTGAAATTGTATGAAATGACGATGAAGCATCTAATTTTGCTTTTTTATGTCATCTAAAAATTATGGACCTTTGTTTTATTTGAAAAATTTTCTTGAAATTTTAGGACAAATAAATAGAACAAGGTGTGCCAGTGAGTGGGAATTTGGTATTTCAGTGGGTGCTACATAAAGGTTTTTTTTGCTGTCGGCAGGTTTAAAGACGCTGTCTTTAAGAAAACAAATCATGCTTGTCACCAACTCTTTCAGCAACAGAATTATATGAGTTAATAAGTCCTGTGAGTGAGAGATGGTTTCTTCTTGGCAGTTTCTTTCTCTAGGATTTTAAGAGGGGTTGTCTTGGAGGATAGATTGTAAAAGATGATGAGCCAAGGGGTAAATCTCCTGAACTATTGCAAAGATGGCAGGACAGGAAAAGAAATAAAAACTACAAAAGGAAAGTATGAAAAAAACCCACAGGCTAAAGATAGTCTGTAGCAGAAAGAGGGGGATGAGAAGAAATGCAGCAGTGGTATTTAGAGAGTTTTCAGACGCCCTCTGAGCTCTGGTATTATGAGCCTGTCTGTTCTAGCAGGATGATGCTGTGCTTGCATGTGCTCTTTCATTCCATGGAAAGCATTGTGACAAATGCTGTCTTTTCTTAACTTTCTTCATTCTTTTCTTTCTCTTTTCCACTTCTGAAAGGCTTTCCACAGCACTAACATCATAAAATTCTTTTTTGTTTTTTTTTTTCCAATAGCACCTGCAGCATTGCCACCACAAAGGTGGAATATCCCTTCCTGGGATGGTTGTACACTGTGCAGAGGGTCAGTGCTGGTATTTGGTACCTCTTTGGTACCTGCTCCTGGGAAGATCTTAGTCTGGTCGTGAAACTTTTTTGTGTTTATCCACCCGGCACCTCTTTAGGGTCTGCAGTGTGTTTTCCTGTTTGGTAAGGAAGGAATCAGAAGGGGGTGCACATGGTGATTCAGTGGCTCGAACACCGACCTCACCACTTGATTCTGTGCACAGCTAAGGATTTATGCAGTGCAAATAACAGCTTTCCTTGAGTTTTAAGCTTATTTCAGTGTAGTTATGCATGGCAGCACAAAGTTGCCCAGTAGCTGTGGCAACCACCATCCGATGTTGTGGCTCCAAAGAGCAGTAAAGTCACAGCACCTTTTTGGCAAAAGCAAGGGGTATGCGGCTTGCTCCAGCCAGGCAAATGTGCCCAGAGATACCCACCTTTCTCTTCACTCCATTCTGTCTTTGTCACTTACTCCCAGATTTGACCCCAAGGCTGCTTTAGCAGCAGGTTCCCTCGGTTCAGAAGGTTCTTTGCTGCCAAAATGTACTTTTAATGAGAGGACCAGCTGTTCTCCCTCAGGACTAGGCTTCCACTTGCTCCTTAGTTTGCTTCTTAATTGTCTTATCGCTGATGAATAATAATTTTTTTCTCTAGCATTTCATAAATTTATAGTTTTGTGGAGTCCCAGTTAATAAAAAGGCAATGTACAGCAACAGAGGGTTCTCTTCCCCTCTGTTCATGGCACAGCTTGTCATATTTCCCTGAGCATGTACCAAACGATATGCAAGTAAATTGAAATAGTGAAACCGTATAAAGATGTCTATCAGTATCCCACACAGATACGTAGTTTGGGTTTTATTCCAGACTACTGTTTTATGATGCAGATGATATGCATGGAACAGTCTTTAAGCTGTAACGATGATTGACTTGTGTGCCCTGTAGAGGATAGCTTTTGGTCTTTACATTTTTGTTGAAATGTAGTAATTAGACATTAGTTTAAAAATGCAATCCTCTCCAATGAGTATGACTTGTGTTATGTATCATTTGGAAAATCTCTGATCAGCTGTGGGTTTTTTTGTTTGGATTGCTTTATTGTGTTTTTTAACAACTAGCTAGCTAAAAGTTGAGGGAGAAGTATATTGCATTTCTAGATATCCAATGTAGAAGTGGCTTCTTACTTAAATACATTATTCAAATATTCTGCATAAAAAAAAACCCCACACCAAATCTGTTTGAAATAGAAGTTTCATTTAGAATATCTCAAATTGGAAGGGACCTGTAAGGATCATAGAGCCCGGACTCCCTTTTCCTTGCAGGACTACCAGAAACTAAACCATATGACTAAGAGCATTGTCCAGACAGTCCCTGAACTCTGGCAGGTTTGGTGCCATGGCCACTTCCTTGGGGAGCCTGTTACAGTGATCCACTATCCTCTTGGTGAAAAACTTTCCTGATGTCCAATCTGAGCTTCCCATGACATTACTTGACATCTCTTCGTGAGGTGTTCCTTGGAAAGTGTGGTTGGTAAAAGGTCCTTGCAGAAAAGCCTTGACAAGCATTTCTCCTGTTATTTGAGTCTCTTTGCATTGCTGGTCTTCTCAGAAAAATAAAACCATAGCCTTGAGACCAAGATGGGCAGATAAAGATGATGTTGATCAGAGTACCTGGGGTGAAGCTGTGTTTTCAAATACTTGTGCCAGATAGATCAGGGATAGGACTGTGCTGTTTGCTCTACCCTTGACACTGGGAACAAGCAGCTTTGCTGAAAAACTGTACAATTCCCTGCGCTCTGTTTGTTCTGGTGGTGTGGGACGATTTCAGT
Source organism: Pedionomus torquatus (assembly GCA_013398155.1). NCBI lineage: Eukaryota > Metazoa > Chordata > Aves > Charadriiformes > Pedionomidae > Pedionomus > Pedionomus torquatus. Next base: position 64,750 of record VZRU01019224.1, read on the forward strand.
GTTTGGTGTCTGCCAGTGTGATTACACAGTCTCTTCAGGCTGTAAATTAGATTGCCTTCTCTGTGCTGGAGAAGTAAAGTGGCAGTCCAAAGCTGCCCCCAAAGGGGGCAGACTGAGGGAACAGGGCAGAGGATGTCAGGTAGGTGAGCAGCATGGTCCCAGGGGTTGAGGGTTTTCTTTTTCGCTGATTGTAAGTAATTGGACAGGTGTATTTTATAGGAAAAAAAATTAAGGAAAGAAACCCCACAGCAATGTTCTGATGGCTTCTTCAAGCTTGAATAATAGAGAGTTGCACTGAGTTTTAACATCTTAATGAGGATTAAGTTTCTGCAAGATACTATTTAGATAAGGTAACACTTGGTCTTTTCTAGCTAGTCAAAGTTTTCAGTGGGCTGCTTCATTTCTTCTTTGCCAGGGCATGTTTTTCTAGGTTGCAGTAAACGTGTTCATGGTGAATGCAGCAGCAGCAGTAGTTCAGTGTTTGATTGCAGGACAGCAGAAACTGTTTAGGTGCCTCATCAGGAGGACAGTGGTTCACCAGGGACCCACCTGGCACCCAGGCAGTGGGTGATAGCAACTGGGATCAGCCCCCCAAAGCCATATCAGCTACCGTATTTTGAGACATTCCAGCCCAGCTGTGGCACCTGGTGACAAAGACTAATGGTTTTCATAGCTGAAATTCTCCTGTATTGATTTGTCTATTTTATCCTGTGTAACTGGGGAGGTATGGTCCTTTGTTAATTTGAAGGTTGTTTTTTTTTTTTTTCCTTCACACACTAAAAACTCCAATTAAAGACTTCCATAAGAACTGCTGGCTTAATGTTGCCTCATTTGCTGGTGAGTGATAAACTCTGTGAGGGCTTTCGTGCCCCACCTTACGATAATCTGTATTTTCAATCATTAACCCAGGGTTTCATCTCCTGAATACCAGAACCTCTTCTTGTGGTAGCTGAAGTTAACCTCTCTGGTGCCTTGCAAAGTTAAGCAACTGGGACAGGACTTCTTATTTGAATGGTCTGTGCCTTTCTTTTTTGTCTCCTATCAACCAATAAAGGATTCAAAGCAAATTCTGCTGCCTATGGAAGAAATGCCAGCCGTGTAGTGTATTGCAGCTTGTGGAACCCTGGAGGCAGATAAATATTTGTTCCTTTTTTGTATTTATTTATATCTTGCCTGCTTTTAAAATGAGAAATAACCTATTGAAAAGTCTGATTCAATACAACATATATATTGCATGATATTTGCTTTTCTTCACTACAGCCTTGTGCAGCACTCAGATTACTTTTTCTGTGTAGTTTACACAAATGATTTTTACCTCTTCTACATGTTGGGAAACAGATGGTCCAGGTAGTAAATACCTGGCTTCCCAGGAGCTGTGAAATAGAGTTGTCCCAGGAAGCTCCTCCAGAAACCTTGTCTTTACTGGTATATGCCAGTAAATCTTCATGTTAACAATTCCTATGTATCAGTGGCTGTTTCCACCATTTGATTATCGGGTGGTTCAGACTAAAGGAAAACCTGTATTTAATTATTATTTTCTTGCATTCTTTGAGCTGAAGGGGTAATGTTGTAGATATTTCTGAAAAAAAAAAAAACCATCAAAAACCAAAAAACCCTGAAAAAAACCAACCCCAACACACTAACCCTGATAACCCATGGGAAGAGCATTACAGCAAGATACATACTTCATTTTCTTTTAAACAAGAAATCTAGTGTATTTTTGTTGATACTGCTGTTGAACTAAAAAAATTCTGGGCTGGTGTGCAGTGTGCAAAATGTAATATGTTGAATCTTCCCAAGGCAGTAATGTAAGATGGAATAAGAAAATCAGCAGTTGACTTAAGTTAGTGCTGATGGGAAGTGATGATAACTCTGCCTGAGAAACAGAGAAATTACTTGATGCTGAAAGCTGTGGTCAGTACGTTTAGTTTCATTAACAGTTCAGCTGCCAAACCTCTCAGTGGTGAAACTTGGTATTACAGATTCTTAGAACAACAGAAGGATTCAAAATCGTTATTCTGCTGATTGACCTCTCCTTCTTAAAGGATCAGCAGTACCTGGAAGGCTGATTCACTAAAAAGCTCACCTGGGCATTGTTGAGGTCTCAGTCTCCTCTTAGATCTTCTCTCTGACACAGTTGCTTTCAGTAACTTACTTTAGAGAGACTTTCTTGTATCAAGTTATTATGAGATTAGGTATAACAACAACAACAACAAAATACTATTTTGAGCAATGCCTACTACATTCTGTGATGTTTCTGAAATAATCAAGATACCATGCATTAAAGCACCCGTGACCAGCATGTCTTTTGCCCTTTGGAGAGCAGCTTTGTGTGCTGGCTGACTGGGGTATGTAAAATCCAAAGTACTGCTGTAATAGCTTCGGGGGTGTTTTTCTATTGCACCTGACTCCAGACTCACAACGAATTGGAAATTACAGGACAATTATGTCACTATGAAAATTTTCAGGCTCCCCCTTGGACCGTGCAGGGAAATAGCAGTTTTCAAGCTGTACTCCCATCAGAAAACTGTCACCAGGATTACAGTGCTGGCCTAAATAGTTCTGTTCTGAAGTTTCTGTATCTCATTCAGGAAAATACGTATCTTGGCTTTCTCTTTGATGGGATTCTCAGTGTCAGCTTTGCGTAAGTCTCTAGGTAGGGTTTCACCTTCCCCTTTTGCAGAAACAGGAATGCAGAGCAACATTTAGCTTTCTGCACTGCAGTGTTCTGTGATAGTGATGATGATGGTAATAATCAACTTTATTGCTTAGAAGTATATGTGTACGCTTTTCTTTTTAATTCTTCTTACATCTGTGCCTTCTTCAGACAAAAGTCATACATCTAAGCTTAAAGAAGATAAATACATGCTTAGTCTGCCTGAAATATGTTTTATATTTATTTCATTATTGGAAAACTAAATTAAACAGTTGATTGGAAAAAATGTGAAATGCATGAATTGCTTTTTAATTGGAAAGAAGACTCTTTAACCTTTCTCTGGCTCATTTTTATGATATGTAAGTGCAGAAATAGTGTGCCTGTCTTTATATTTGTGCATGCACACATGCATGTGCCACATAACTGTATCCAAGTCTCCCAGGACACCGAGTCTAGAGCAAACATTAAAGAGATGTGTGTTGCTGTTGACCAGCCATTATTTCATGCAGCCGGCATGTACCATCCAGTGTGATAATGAATATTTAAGCGATGTATTTCAGCAAATATAATTAGTACATGGTATCTTAGATGATAGTATTTTGCAGGGCACTGGTTTTTAACCTTTTTGTAGGTGAGCCTCACTTGAGGAAATTGGTTATATGACTTTAAGCCCTCAGGTTAGACTCCTGGTTATATGACTTTAAACCCTCAGGTTAGACTCCTGGTGAAGGGTCTTTGCCTGCGCTCACAGGACTATGCACACTGTATTTTCACAACCACACAACCCATCCAGTTCCAAGACCAAATCTGTTATTATTTTGGCTCCAGTAATGCTTAGAACAGGCTAATATTCCTGCTGCGAGTAGACTCGTTCTTCCTAAGTGTGCAATTGGCCCTCTGGGTCTCAGCACCTCTGTTTTGGGAGGGCGATGGAGTAGCCACCAGGCTCAGCATCCACAGCAAGGACTAGGGCCAGCTGAGCTCGTTTGGTCAATGCTACTCCTGCCTGTCCAGCCAGGGGCTTGGGCCCCACAGTCACCGAGCATTTCCCTCACCTGAGCTGCCTCGTAAGTAGGGAGGTAATTTATCTCCAGTGCTTCTGCGAAGGATATGGATGAAAACGCTTATAGATAACAGGCGATTTGGCCAGAATTGCTCAAGGGCTAGCTCAGTCAGAGGAGGTTACAGGCAACTATGACAAAGTCCTAGACTTTATCCATTAAACCACCTTTCCTCTTTCCTGTGGTTATCTGGGTATTGTGGGTAAGCAATGAGGTATTTTCTTTTAGCCTTTATTGCTTCTTTTTCTGCCACAGCAATGTTTAATTTTCTATTCTAATATTGTGCTGAGGAGATGGCTGCAGCACGCTGGCGGAGACTGATAAGTGACTTACAATTTTATACCACACGTATGCTGAATTTTCAGTTTGAAATGTACAGTCTGAGATGACAGCCAGTCATTCAACCTATTCTTGCCTCAAACACTGTAAAAACATGAGGACAAAAGAAGGAACACCTGGCAAATGTTTTGGCTTACAACAACGAGAGAGAGAGTTAACAGGATCCACGGTTACGAGCGAGATAACTTGCTTCTTTACAGCACACGTTGAAAACATTTTCAGAACATTTAGATTCCATATAACTGTAGCAAAATAATGTGGAGAATTTAAGCAAAGGAACAAGAACTGGAGCAGACATAGCATAAACCAGTCCATATGGCCGGGAAGGAACCTTGGTTCCATCCCACCGAGCTCCAGTCCCAGGGTGAAAGCTGGCTGTGGAGGCGGCAGCTCCTTGTCATGCTGGATTATATTCCTGGGTGGTTCTTTCTTTTCTTCCTGCCTCTGAGTAATGTGATCTGCCTTTGAAGATGAATTTAGCTTGGAAGGTGGCCCTGTGGTTCTGTGAAAAACCTGTTTCTCATTGTGATAGCAGATGATGTGGTTTCCTTGAGAAAACTGTGCAGGAGAGTTATTTGGATAAAGAACTAGGAATACTGAAGGCTGGGTTTCTGATGCTGGCTAACAAAGATTTTCTGTGATTTTACTTAAGTTTTTCTTTTAACACATCAGCTTCATTTTCTTTTTGTGTTCAGTACTTGCTTAACTGTATAAGGAAATAGCTGTATCATCATTAATTTCAGAAAAAAAAAATGTCTAGTTTTTTTGCTTTCAGTCCTTTGTGAAAAGGCTTGAGGACAGACAGGTGTTTATATATATTTATCTTTAGCATTTAATCACGGCAGAGAGACTAATTCAGCACAACTAAGATACAATCTACGTTACTTTTTGAGGTAGTATTGACAAAGAACAGGGACACAGGGAAGCAATTGCTTTGCTTAGATTAGGGATGCTGCTGATTCTGCTTTGAATGTAATCTCCAAGGTGGGAGATTAACTTGTCCCACTCAGATCATTGCGTTGTGTGGATTTAGTTTGTGTGTTACAGAAGTGGACCAGAGCCAGTCAAGAACTTTGAAAAAGAATCTGACCAGATCTGAAGTTTCACTTCATATTCTAGGCAGCATCTAAACTGCAAAAAAATCGCTGAGAGAAGTGGTGTTTGGAAGTGTGTGCTCCCAAGTATGCAGCCCCTCCCTGTTGGACCTGCCACGCTGTAACATCCCGTGGCTTTCCCTGATCCCCAAGGCTGTGCTGTGGGCTGCAGAACCTTCCCTCTTGCTGGTATAGGCAAAAGTGAGACCATAGTGACAGAATTTTGCTCAGGGGTGGACTTAGGTTTGGTTTGTTGGTGTGTTTTTTGAAGGAGGCAAGTGGTATTTTGCATCATTCTTTAGCGGGATTTTACCTCTGCACTAGGCTGATTTGTTTAATTCTTTTACTGGATGAACGAATGAGCAGAGCAAAATACTATTTAATTTCCTTTTTTGGCATTTTGGTTCTGATTAAACCCAAATAGTCAACTGGATATGTAGATCAGATTTTGTATTCTCAGATTAGGTAATTAGGATGCATTTTGTCCCCATTCAGTTCTAATTCGCATGTTTGAAATGAACATTACTGATGTTCTTGACTGCAGTAAGATCTCTTGAAGAGAGAGATTATATGATCATGGGACCGTGAATTTTCAGAAGTGCACAGCACAATCAGTGTCTACTAAATTCCATTAGAATTAAGTATGTTTGTTGATTTGTGAATTTACATCAGAAGTCTTAAAAACAAAAAAGAAAAGGTGAACACGCAGAGATACCAGTATTTCAGATGTCCAGATGTCCAGTTCTTTGATTTTCATTGTGGTTTTAAGAGACTTCTCCTTAAATCCTAAACATTTGAGGTTATGTAACCTGGTGAAACCCCTAATTCATGTAATAATTGAGAAAAGGCATAATTTCCTCAGTATTTTCCCCACATCGATACTGGCAATTGCTATATCAAAAATAAAATTCCTTCCTGATGTAAAAAGCCAGATGTACTCCATTAAGACACTTACTGTGTCCAAATAATAAAGCAATCCGCAGGAGCCTGCAGAGCGTGTCATATCATCGGGTACATTGTACCAGTCCTTTAAGCTGATGGTCTTTTGTTATGGGACAAGTGATTTACTTTTCTGAACTTGTGAGCTCAGCAGGTTTGTAGGTACTGCTGTTGAAGTTTTAATTTTAGGCAAAGATGCTCATAAAGAAATGCTAAGATGTTCAGACGTGAATCCAATTTTATATCCCTGGCAAGTTCAATAGTGTTCAGCTTCTGCTTTTGATTAATTTAAACAGATTTATGAAGCAGCAGCATATTAAGCTTTTGTCTCTCTCATATATACTTATGAGTGTGTGTGTATGTTCCCTGGTTAGTACTTAATATATATAAGCTTTTATATGTTTTAATATAAACTATATAGTATCTATATAACATTGATATTTCTATTTGTTATAGTATTCTATATTAAATGGAACATTAACCTTACACCAGAAGCTTTGCAGCTGCAATATGTGTTCAGTTACTTCTGCACAGATTATTTTGCAGAGTACATTTTATTAACTGTGTGGGAACTGAGTTTTGAGACAGATTAAATTAATTTGTGGTAACTTGAATTCAGTTCTTGCTTCCTTAATCTTACAAAAATTCTGTTCCTTCTTATTGATGTTCAGTCGGCTCATTTTTAAGAACAGCCTCTATAAATTTGAGGTTGCAAGATACAGAGTCTCTATGAGCTGGCACTACTGTGTCTCTCGGGGCAAAAGTTTTTTTGTTTATGTGGGTATGAATTTTCCATATTTATCCTCCAAAAGGAAAAGCTACATCCAAAATAAGTTGAGAAAATATGAAGCACATTATTCTTCTGAAGTAGTTTTTAACAAAAGGGCACGTGTTTGTGTTTTATCACTCATAAATATCTACTTACTGAAATCCAAACATGCTTTGTTAAAAGCTGGAACACAAACTAGGAGAGTAATTCCACTGAAGCTTCTATGCGTGTGGATATTGTCCAAACACATTGTCCTCCCGCTGTGTTTTACTCCACATGCTGTTGGGGAATGGCGCAGGACCTGATGTAGATTAGACGTTTATGGTTAGGAGGTCCAATGGGGGTTTTAAATGCAGAGTTTGCTGGGCTAAACAGTCTCTTTCAAGCTTGGGTATGGCATAGCCGAGGCAGTGGTAGTGAGGAGAGCAGCTATTACGATGGCCCTAAAATTTAAGATGTGTTCACGGCAGGCTGCTTTATATTTAAAGGAGTTGCCACTGCCATTGGCTGAGCGTTCAGGCAATGGGCATTCAGTAAAGATAAAGGAACTTCTCTACAGATTTAAAAGCAGCACGTGAAGGATGAGGAATTTATTGTCATTCCCTTCTTAAAGCTTCTTGTCATACAAGGACAACTTCTGCTTGCCTTGCACAAGACCCCAGAAACCTGCGTGTCCCTTCTTCATTGGCCTGTGCTTCCCCTGCCCCACAGAAATACTTCAGAACATTAACGGTCTCTTTTCAAACACTTTTCTCCTCCTGTTCCTGGGTGCATTGCTGTTTGTAGCAGGCATTGGCACTGCATTTCCCCGGCGTTGGTAGCTGACAGAGAGGAGCAGGTCCCGGGGATGCGAGGGACCAGGCGGGACATGGTCACCATGCCGCTCGTCCCTCCAGTCACCATGGTCTGAGCTGCAGCAACGTGTGGTTTTCGCTGCACAAAAGAAAAGATGTGAATGTGAGGGTCTAAGAGATCCCCCGATGATGAAAGGTGTTTTGAGAAGAGCCTTGGCATCTGAATGCCTGAAACGATGCACTGGCTTCAGTTCTTGGCTGCGTGGCCTGATTCTGAATTGAGATTAGCCCCCCTAGAACAGTTTGTTGGGGGTTTGGGTGGCTTTGTTATTTTTCTTTAAATATTTGACTTAATTGACTTACAGTTAATTGATCAGTTCAGCAGCATTTCTGTACTTCCTTCCTTCCTACTGCAAATGATTTCCCCTTGTGATGTTTTCTTTTATTGTTTGATTCATTACGTACAGAATGTGCCTCAGATTCAAAAAAAAAGCATACATCATCATGATTACAATTTCCCTAATATTACCTATTCTGGTTATTGTTCACTAGAAAACTACAACTTGATAATAATGACTAAAGCATGCAGTTCTTAATACACTTACAGAGTTGTTTTCTTTAATCTCTTTTTTGCTATTTTTGTTAAATATTTTTGTTAAATTGCAACATACAGAATTGCACTTCAGTGTATTTACCACTCTGCATTTATGTTCAGAAAAGTGACTACACTAGAAAGACACCTGCTTATTCTATTTTCTTCTTGTGTGCTTTTTATTCCAATCCACTTGCCTAATTGATGAGAAAAATTGATTTTCATTGTAAATGTGAACATGTCAGTACTCAAAGCATGAGAAAGGTGCATATCCTTCTTTATCTCAACATCATCTGTCATTTTTCAACGAAAGAGGCTGTCAGAGTAGCATGATTTTCAGATCTTGGTGTGTCTTTGTGGTGTTGCTAAATTGAAAAGTACAGGCCAAATCCTGAACACATGAAAGAATGTGAAAGATACCATCATTGCGTTGTAGCTCTCTTTTCATATTTGGAGTTTAATCTTCTTTCACTTGCACAAATACTGTTCTTTTGAAGCTGATTGGTAAAATGACAGAGAGTGAAAGCAGATTGGGATCTATGATTACATTTTATAGACGCCTAAAGACCATAGTCGCAAAACCTCTTTTTAATCCATTAAGATTCATCCCCTAAAGTCTGTGATAAAAACAGGAAAGAAAAGTTTCCTCTGGTTGGATGTAGAGAATGGTCAATCTAGACTGCTCTCCTGGCTCCCCCACAGAGGAGCTGTTCTCCGAGATAATTCATAAACAAGTATTTTTCAATCTAAATACAGTCTTCATGAACATCCCAATTGTGCAGCGTCAAAACACTGTTTTATATCTCTGATGATCACTGCTGATTGAACCACGTTAACCCACTGTCTAACCGTGATGCCCACATGTCCAAGTAACCCACAGGCTTGGCTCCCTGTTTCGGGTTTGGCTTTTTGTCCAGGCAGTGGTCCTTTGGGAATGCCAAGGAAAAACAGTAGCAGCAACACACATTTGTGATTTTTTTTTCCTTCTTTTTTTTCTTCCTCTATTTCAGGCCCTTCAAATCATCACAGCCAGTCAACTCTGAGGCCACCTCTTCCTCCTCCTCACAACCACTCACTGTCCCATCATCATTCCTCTGCCAACTCCCTCAACAGGAACTCACTCACAAACCGACGGAACCAGATCCATGCTCCAGCTCCGGCACCCAACGACCTGGCCACCACCCCTGAGTCCGTGCAGCTCCAGGACAGCTGGGTCCTCAACAGCAACGTCCCACTCGAGACCAGGTGGGTGGTGCGGAGGGCACCCCCAGGGCTGTCCGTGCACTCTTCTCTGGAGCACACAGAGGAGGTCATTTGGCTTGTTAGGAGATGGGGGTTAGTTCACTTCATTGAACTGTCAGTGATGGAGAATATATGCAAGCCTTTGATGTGCTTTGCACTGGAAGGTAGAGGAACGGACATATCTCTTTCACATGTCCCATTTTAAAGCCTTTTATTCATTTGGACCATCCCTGCCTGCACAGCTTGTGGTATTAGTACAGCATGTTACACTTACAGGCTCAGGAACAACTTACTTCTAAGTCATTTTGACTGTGTCACTGAAAAATTACACATTTTGCAGTTCCTGAAGTAACAAACAGAGGCTCACTTGAAATTACGCATTTTGGGAGACCTTGAGAAACAATCCCAGATTCAGGACTGACAGTACTATAATTTTAATTTATATTTCATCCAGCGTGCAAGCTCATTTTAATCTCTTTGGTATGTCTTAACAGCTTGATGCCCGTAGGGCAAACAGTTGCATATAAATGAAAAGGTGCAGCATTTAGGGCTGCCAGTTAAATAAAGAAATAAACACCTGACATGCTGCCGTTCTAAATATTCTGGTTTGTTGTCATTTGGGGTATGGAATGTCAAACATATTTAACTTGCGCTTCAAATAGCGGAGCTGGCAGAGCTGATCTCCCAGAATGTAAAATTAGCCGTCGTGGTGCTGGCAGTGCTCTCGCTCTCCCCAGTAGCTCCAAGTGCAGCATATGGTGGAGAAGCCGGACGCCTTCTAGCACTGGTCTATGCTGTGGTTTCAGCTCTCTGGATGCCACAGCTTCTGAGATGTTACATTTGAGATGCAGCCTCCTGGGGATTCAGTGGGGCTCTGCTGGCCTCCTCCTGGATCCTGGTATGGTCATGCCATCGTGCAACCCCAACCTGGGCCCTCCCATCCTGCCATTAAATGCTGCGTCTGCTCTGGAGCCCTGGGAGGAGTTGGTGTGGCCAGATTGAAGTTTACAGCACCCAGGTCATTGATATTCAGCTGCTAATCAGAGGTTATAGCCTCGTGGGGAGCAAATGAGATGGAAAAGAGCAGGGGTCTGTGCCCAGTCTGCGCCCTGGTGCCACTTTGGAATGCTCATGGGGGGCTTCAGTCACATTGCCCTACTCTGCTAAAGTGCTAGCATGAGTGCCATGAAGTGGGGGACCTAAAAAGCAAATGCAAGTTATCTGAAGCCTGAGATGTCCAAATAAATGGATTCTCACTTACTGAAGGTTTAGAGCTAAGTTTGGCAAAAAAAAAACCAAACCCGAATTAAGCGTGAAGCTTGGCTCCAAACTGCTGCTTCTGTGAGAGCATTGCTGCTACTTAGAACTTAGCTTTGGCATCCTGAATTCAGTATTTATTGCTAGAACTACAAGATTAAAATGTTGGTTGTGTTCAGCCCAGGCCAGTAGTTGCTGTATTGTTCCTTGCCCAATATGATAGCATGGTTTTAATTCATGTAGGACGTTTCCCTACTGTTTCTTCTCTATTTGTTTGCACGTGAAGTTGTTCCTGCATACAGTGCTACCTGTAATATGTCATTTCTGATGGCTTACAATTGTCCTAATTTACCAAACACTTTATATTGAGGGAAATTCCTTGGGATATTCATAATATTGTCATCAATGAGAAACAGAAGCAGGCATTTGCCTGCCTGTTATAGTTCTAATGCCTCATTTTGTGCCTATTCCCTGTCAGTGGAAACTACTAGTTCCACTGCCAGCTTTGGTGTTGCTCCTTTTCATTTTTTAATCATAAACTCTCTGGGAATATGCACATTTTCATGTTGATGACAAAAGGTTACTTTGTTGAATACTGTTACTTTTGGAGGTTGCAAGATACCCAGCAGTTAATAGGAGATTTTTCCACACCTAGGTTTGTTGTAGGCAAGCATTAAGACAGAAAACATGCTGACAGAACTGCTGTGTTCTAAGGCTGTTCCAGAGTTGGTTTGGGATTGATTTTTCTTCTTTTCTGAAATTACACACCTGAAGACAAGTTTCATCACAAAAATCTTAACTCAGATGATGATGATTTTTACTTTTTTTGTCCAATCCACAGCAAATTTTGCTAAAATTGATGCCTGCAGAATCATTGGAGACTCTCAGAATTAGCCTGTAATTCTTTCATTTTGAAGCTGATATGTCATCTACATTCACACCAGTAGCCATTAAAAAAAAAAAAAAAAAAAAGGACAGTTTTTAGGTAACTTTTTTGTTCAGCTTTTACTTTATAGCTTTAACTTTTGTGAAACAGTGATCCCTCATACACTGCCTCTTCACAGTGCACTGTAATTTTTTTTCCTGTTGTCAGTTTATTAATTTCAGTAGCAAAGTGCTCAGGAGCCAAGCCAGCACTGATGGCACCTGCTTTATCAGGAGAGAGTTTCAGAACTTTTAGTTTTCACCTTTCAGTTACCTTCAGTAGATTCTGCTCTCAGCTGAAAATAATGTGTGAGTGGTCACATGGATTATGAAACAAAAAGCGGCACTGGAGCTGTCTGATTCCAGGCGTCTCCTTATCTAACAGTACCCAGCACTGAAATCATTGAATAATAGGACGAGTGTCTGCATGTTGTTATTTTTTCCCTTGGGAAGAATGTTTTCCTCCTTCCTTTCTTTCCTTTGCTGTTTTAGGCAGTTTGGGCTTAATTCAGACTGTATGGAGACAGCACATTTCCCAAAAATGTCCTTTCTCTACCCCTTGTTTCAATAGTGATGGAGGGTTGGTGTTAATCACTTCTGTTTTGTTTTTTTTTTTTTTTTCCTTTGTGATGCAATGTCAGCTTTTACTGCTTGCTCATGTTTTCACCTGTCCTTTTCAGGCAGCTATACCCCACGTCTCAGTGTACTCTTGGTGGTTCTGTATTTTTTACGTAATTATGCTTACCTGTCTTGTAGTAGCTGGTTGCTTTTAATGGAGTTACGAGATTGCAAAATGCAATGCAAAAGATAGAGTTGCTAATTAGGCTTTTTTAGAATCATGCAATGGTTTGGGTTGGAAGGGAACTTTAAAGCTCCTCTAGTTCCAATCCCCTTGCCAAGAGCGGGGACACCTCCCACTAGACCTGGTTACCCAAAGCCCTGTCCAGCCTGGCCTTGAACACCTCCAGGGTTGTGTGCCTGATTTCAGCATGCTTGTTTCTGGTTCAAGGCTAACAAATACAGACTGTATCTTCCCTATCTGCTGCTGCTTTATGGCTGCAACAGGCCCCTGGGTTGACTACATAATTGTTCTGTTTTCTTTGTAATAAGAGTTGGTAATGGAAAGGTTGAAATAGCTTTAACTAAGGATGCAGTAATGCATTGCCATAGCATTTTTATGGTGCTATTTTTATGGTTCATTTCTGCAGTACTTAGCTGCTTTACCTTTAGGCTCAGAGCTGCTGTTTAATGCTCTTTAACTTTTATTGTCCTCTTGCAGTCTATTTCAAACCATCTCCTCCTCCTCCTCCTTTCCAAAGTGCTGGTTTCTACGTTTTCCAGTTAAAAGGTGTTCCTTTATTGCTTCTTTAATCATCACTTTCGAAGAGGATGAATGATGAAAAATACTACCTTTGAACATCCCCATGTGGGTCTCATTACTTCCAGACAGCCAGAAAGGCAGCGCTCCACTTTAAAGCGTGAAATGCTTTGAGGGCACAGGGAGAAAAGTATGGCTTTGTGAGGAAGGTTTGCATCCCTTTCTGCACTGTGAGAGTCCTCTCTGGTACAGGAACCTCACGCAGGGCCATCTGCAGGCACCGGTCAAAAACCCAGTGACTCAAAAGTGAGGATAAGAGAAGGGCTTTCATGGATAGATGTTTGACTGAGATTGACTAATGTACTAATGCCTGTTCCAGTACTTTATATTGATATTAATTTAGTTGGTACCATTATAATTAATAATACTTAATTTAGGATGAAAAGAAGACAAATTTAAACAGAAATTAGTCTTATTCCTTAGTCTCATAATTAGTCGCATAGTTTGAAATATTTTTCAGTCCAAATCTTTCAGTTTTAAAGATAATGTTGTATGTACGCCTATAATTTTTTTGAGCTTGTTTGCAAGGATTTTTTGTTAGGCTTCAAGGAAGACTGTAAGATACTAATTTCTCTCCTATATTTCAGGAGAAAGGATGATGGTCACTCTTCTGATGATAATGAAATCGGTTCCTTTACCCTTGTGGGCTGTAGTGTAAGAGCAGTGGCCCAAATCTGGGGTCACTGAAGCAAAGTTCAGTTCAAAGATTGAGCAATCTGAAAATTAGCCTTAAAAGAATCCCTATATTGCTCTTCAGAATATTTGCCCTCACTCTGGGTGAGCCTGAGGAGAGCAAGCAAGGGCAGAAATGGGACCTTAATGGATGGAGTAGCACCATGAGCTGTATCCCAGTCTACTCCTGTTCAGTGCATGAACTACAAAATCATGGAGCATCATAGCAGGGAAGCATCTGCCTTTTTGTAGCTGCAGCCTTCCAGGCGGGGAAGAAACGAATGCGGTACTTGGTGGCTCTGCAGAGGCTACGGCAAAAAGCCAAGGCACATAAAGAGTGGGGACAGGTTTTTTTTTATTATTATTTTATTTTAAAGAAAGAAATTAAGTAATGGTTTCAAGTTAGTTTTTTAAGATACTACTTCAGTGTAAAAGTAACTGTTTTAAACTGAAAGATACAGATTAGGTATTAGGAAGAAACTCTTTGCTGTGAGGGCGGAGAGGCACTGGAACAGGTTGCCCAGAGAAGCTGTGGCTGCCCCATCCCTGGAGGGGTTCAAGGCCAGGCTGGATGGGGCTTGGAGCAACCTGGTCTGGTGGGAGGTGTCCCTGCCCAGGGCATGGGGGTTGGAACTGGATGGTCTTTAAGGTCCCTTTCAACCCAAACCATTTTATAAGTCTATAAATACCTGCAATGTTGTTAATACTGCATTCAGATGCTGTACCGTGCTCATGTGACAAGATTAGCTGCAGAACTTCTGAACTGAGTATGTAAACCCAAAGTTTCTGAATGCGTACAATTTCCAAGTTCTAGCCGCTCTCCACAATTGTCTGCCTATTTTCAAGGATGTCTCAATATTTTGATATCTTTATACATGATGCAAAGTGTTCTGGAACAGAGAAGTGAAACAAAATTTCTTTTCTTTTTGTTAATGCAAATTTCTAGGATATATTTGGTATAACACACAACTACTTGGAACGGTGAAATAACTCCTCATTTTGATTTTGCTTTGTCTTACGTGGCTGTTTCTTACCACTTACTTAAACTGTATGGCTACAGACACATGCTACAGCAGTTTAGTCCTCTGAATTTGGGGACTGGGGCAAGAACTCGCTCCTTCATTCTCATATTCCTGCATGTGATGGTTGCAGGAAGTTTGTGCAGGCTTTCCGAGTAAATGGAATCTGCATAGAGAGATTCTGGATCTATCTAAAAATGAAAAGAGTTGAGTAAAGCACGGTCAAAAGCATCCCCAAGGACTTCACACACATTTGGGCGATGTACTTGGAGGACTTCCAAAAACCTTGTAGAAAGGTCATTTTTAGCAAGCTGCTGCAGTATTGCTTTCATAACAAGTGTAGGCTCTGATAGGGGAGACAAAAGGGCAAAGGAAAACACCGGAAAAGCAGGATATGTAATGATGGTTGGGAGAATCAATCTAGACATATTCCACTCACATGCACAAAAGCTCAAAGCAGTTTTTACAGATTGCAGATAATTGTGTGTGTGCATGGTCTTGATGGTTTGCATTTTCACGTTTTGGGTTGTGCAGAGTGAACAGGCAGCGTGAGTGACGGTACAGGAAGAGGCAGGTACGTTGAGGGTGTGACTTTTTATTAAAAACTAAACAATCTCAAATGGGGTGCTTCAGGTGTCTAGTTTTTAAGTTCACATGTAGGCTGATAAAATTATTTTAGAGATTTTAGTATTCTGTTTATTATTTATACTCTGTAGACTTGAAATAGTGCTGCTGTTAATACTTTTCTTTTTTTCCTTAAGTGGGTAGTTGAGTCAGGAGGTAGTGAAGAGCTTACATGCATGCCTTTTAAAATAGAAGTGTTTTGAAATTATGTTCATTAACTGATGTAGAAAGCTAAAAATGATCGGACCTATTGAAATGCAAAATACTGTTGTCATTATCATTACCAGAATAACAAATGTAGGGTTATAGGATTTCATCGCTTTGACTGCGTTATACAACCTACTACTCAGAGCTTTACAGCAGAAAGGACACAACTTTTTCTGCTTAAGAAGGGGGAAAGGTTCTATAGTTTGAGCTGAATGAAAGCTGCCTGAATCTTCCTGTATCTATATTACTGGTTCTGCTCCCATTTAATGTAAACAGATATACAAAATAATTGATTTTTTGTGTTTGTAGCTACTCCTGTTACTCTTCAGTAGGTGTTGACTAGCAGTTTGATTGCTGCATTTCTGGGGAACGAGCAACAGTGAGAAGGAAGATCTGAATAAATTTAAAGGGTAAAGCAATTACTCATTGGATAAATCACAGAGAAGCTAACTGGGATTGAAGCTGAGAGGCTGGGCGAGCATGCTCATGCCAGTTGCAGGGACCCAGGATCTCTTTTGGCTGCACAGGCACCCATCAGGAAGGCAAGGGGTGGCCCCTATAGCTCCCTGAGGTTGCTTGAGCTTTCCTGTTCCACCACCAGCCATATGACCCTCACTAGCCTTCTTGGGGTTTTGGATTTTATGCCTTTCCATGCTGGTGTTCTCCCTCTCAAATTCTTGAGCTGCTGCTGACCCCCATCTCAGCAATTGTTCATCTCTCCATACTTTTCACTGTCTTTCTCCAGCCCCTCTCACAGCTCTTTGTCACAAGCGAGCAGCCTTCCTGGCAGAGGAGTCACGGCTCTGCCTTTGGGATATACCAGAAACCAGAACGCCCCAGGGGCAGTTTACAGCAGGGATTAGAGAGAGAAGGTTATAAAAGCTTATCTGACAGTATCTCGATTAACTTTTCCCGATTAAAAGCAGCTTGTCCTGTGAAAGGGTGTCCAGTACAGAACTAATGCTGCAGCTGTGGATGCAGCTGCAAAATACAGATGTTTTGCCTTGTTTTACCTGCTCTGTGTTCAATCACGGCTTTGTGAACATCACCTGCTTGGTTTTGTTTAATAGTATGACAGATCAGGGTGCCCAAAGGCTGGCACCTGCCTTTTTGTACAACATCCTACCTTCCTGTCAAGCAGCTTTCAATTACTGTGCTTTTGTGTGTCCAACTGTGTCTTTGTTAGGAGTGTGGACATGGCAGTGACAAGCTAGTCTGGTCTTCAGGCAACATCCGTGACACTCTGCTTAACACTCTGCATTTTTTTTAGAAGACTTTGCCTGGGGATGTGAAGAACCCAGCCTTTAAGGAATTGTGAACCTTTCAAGAGCTGGGAAGCTGGTATTAGAGCTGCGCTGGATGCCAGGCAGCTGCGGCAAGGTTCAGAGTTGCGTTACAGTGGATAGAAGTGTCCCAGTGGTATTGATGTGCTCATTCTGAATTACGGTTTCTATGGCTAATAGAGTGTCCTTAGCTCCTGAATCATGCACAGTTAGTTGCAAATTGATTCTCTGCAGTGGGCTGAAAGCCGCTGAAATCGTGTGTTATTGTGAGGGCTGTCCTCTGGTTTCAGCAGACATTTGGGTGTGAGGGTGCCCATAGGCACACCTTGTGTGAAATGACCAGTTCATTTACACAAGTGTGTATTTTAAATAGCTTTCCATTGAAAAATCTGTCTTGCTGGGTTTAGTCTATAGATTTCATAGAATGGTTAGAGTTGGAAGGGACCTTCAAGATCATCGAGTTCTAATGCCCCTGCCATGGGCAGGGACACCTCCTACCACACCAGGTCGCTCAAAGCCCCATCCAGCCTGGCCTTGAACACTTCCAGGGACGGGGTATCCACAACTTCTCTGGGCAATCTGTTCCAGTGCCTCACCATCCTCACAGGAAAGAATTTCTTCCTAATACCTTATCTCAGTCTCCCTTTTTCCACTTTAAAAACGTTCGCCCTTGTCCTATCACTACACTTCCTGACAAAGAGTTCCTCTCCAGCTCCCCTGAAGGCTCCCCTCTGATACTTTGATGAGACCGAGACAATTCCTTGTAACTCTACAATTTCAGCACATGTAGATAACATTTTAAATCTTTATTGCTGACTTTAGAGCATTTGGGGAATACCCAAGTCCCTGTGTTCCAGACACTAAAAAGAGTAGGAACTGTTTGCAGGTCAGAAAGCCCCCAGCTCTGTACTCTGGGCCGGTAGTAATCCTGTGTTTCTCTGCAAGAACCCGAGAGCAAGAATGTGATGATGATCTAGATGGTCTCTAGAGGTCCCTTCCAACTCTGACAATTCTGACAATTCTGTGAATATGCAATTAAATCTTACTAGGGCGAAGAACTGAGACACCCTTACACAAGTAATCAAAACTTGCACCAGTCTATCACTCAGAGTTTGTTTTAACGTAAAAGGCAAAAGAGCAGCATGTGGTTTTCTTCAGTGTTGGCTTCTTTTTGTGTGGAAGAGAGAAGACTGCTATAAAACTTCACTGTCTGAATTTGGTAGCAACCAAATTGACCCTTCCTCTGGCATAAAATGACTCAGGGCTACTTCTTTGGAGGACTTAGAAGTCAACGAAAGATTCTCTCTCTCTTTTTTTTTTTTTTTTTT